>APFE030170521.1:60365-93484 GCA_000404065.3 Pinus taeda | reverse complement strand
TTATGAAATTTTCCAAGGGAGAAAAAAAAATCCTAAAATATAAATTGTGTAAATTAGAAATATTTTTTATGTAATTACATGTGTCTTGATTCTAGAAATAATTTGTATTGCTAGGCTATTAGGTATTTTTTATAATCTAGTATTTTTCCCAAGTGGGCCTTTGTAAAAATGACAAATGTCATGATGATGTGTTAGGTAGTTTTTAGGAGGTGGGATAGATGTTCATATTGTCTTTATCTATGTTAGGATAATTTATAGTTAATAGAATATTATGTGTGTGTGTGTATAATTATAGAACCAACCAGAGCTCAGTTAGTTTAGAGAGAGAGTCTACAGAGTAGAAACAATATCTACTCTAGAAGGAGCATGAGGGATCCAATTCAAGGAGCAAGGTTTATTTTGTGTTCCCTTGTAATCATCTAAATGTCATATGATTCGTGCATGCTTGTAAATTAATTGTTTGTGTTTATAGACCCATGTATTTTTAATTGCTTGAAATCGATAATTTGAGTTTGGATCAAAGTTTTGGTTTCTATAATAGTCTTAGATTCATTCAAGGACCATCACACAATAATTTTCTTTTATTCATGGAATTGAGAATGGATTAAGTTATAGACCAGGATTGAATTCAAGTTTTGTATGAAGTCCATCATTTTATGGTGATTTTGTCATCATATTCAAACTTTCCTAGTCAATGTTTCAGCCAAACCTTTTTGTTTTGTAGCACAAACCATTTGTATTTGGAATCGATCTATCTGATCCCTACCTCATCACAAACACTAGAATTTACCCAGATCCCATATTTTTTAGTGTATGAGTCTCGAGAAGGAATGTCCCACATCCTTTCCACGGGGTATCTAGATATTTGATCAAGTTAGAATTCAGTGGAAGGGTGGACCACTAGATGGGCAGATTTGAGATCCAACATAGGTCCCACATCTGGGACTTCACATAGTAATCTAAGTTGATGAATGGACATATGAGCAAACCAAGTGAATGCAAGTTTAATTTGGCATGGCCTTGTAAGGATAACTATCTAAACTAATAGAATATGGGACTAGAGCCTTGAAATGAGGCAAAAAGGGGATATTTAGGTCTAAGAAAATCCAGGAGAAGAAGAGGTGTGGTACATCCAAACTAATCTAGATCTCAAATCATGAGAATGAGGTAAAGGGCAATAATGTGTGATTTTAAGATCTTAACACCTTCACACTTATAACACAAAATAATTCACAATAAAGGGGTTAAAGGTCAGTGATGTATCTTAAGGCTTGTTTCTAAATCCTTGATCTTATGGTTAATATTCGAGAGTGAAGAGTTGGCAAATTTGGGATTTACGTATAGATGGCTATAGAATTTTTTATTCCTCCTGTAAGGAGTTAATGAAACAAAATAGTAATTGGGTGAAGAGTAAGTAGTCAAGAAAGGACGGAGAATACATGACTTTCCAAAGAAGTTATGGCTAAGGATTTTTACATAGTGCTAACCATAGAAAACATGATTAATTTATACTCTTGATTCTAAAAATATCATGGGACTTCCCCAATTTAAAATCTAGGTCAAAAAGGAAATTGAAGAGGTTTTCCATAGCCACTAAAAATATTACATAAAGTGGGATTAGAGTGATAGTACGTTTCTTGGGAATAAAGGGAAAAGGAAGTTGTCATAAGAGAACTATAACCATCCAAGAAGATTAAAATAGCGCTCATGAAGAAGAAGAGACTTGATGGTAGAAGACTAAGAGTAGTGCGTGATAGAGGAATAATAAAGATATTAGTGTTAAAAAATTCAGAAAAATTTTAGGCAAGGGAACCTAAGTAAGGAAAGATTGAATCATTAAGACTTAACAGAGGATTGGAGCTAGATTAAAGAAAACTAAGCCAAGAAGCAAATATGGAAGAATTGAGATTTTGAGATCTCATTGGTAAAGAAACCTAACAGGAAATTCTTCTTTAAATTTTATTTTAAATTTAGAAATAAGCTAACAATTGTAGAGGTAGAAGCTATGGTGGTATTAACTACAGTTAAAAAAACTATAACAAAAAAATAATAGTGTTCTTAAGTATCGTGACAAAGAACCCTTGTAGAAGATAAGTTATAGAGATACATTCCAACTAAGTTTGGAAGAGAGAAGAGGATAAAGGAATTACTCAAAAAGGAGAGGTGAATAGAATAAGTAACGTTCTTGAGAGATAAGTAGGGTACAATAGATAGAGGAGCAAAGGAAGTAGAAAGGTTCTAGAGGAGGTGAATCTATGATACCAAAAGGCTAAGCCCAGAGGAGAGAACCTTAATGAGATGTTTGTAAAGGCTTGTATGTAGCTCATATTGAGAATGGAGAAGCTCAAAGAGAAGAATATGGCCATTTATGGTCATGTTAATGGTTTAGTAGAAAGCCATACGAGAATGGAGAATAATGTTGAAGAATATGGCACCAAACGAAGGAAATTGAGTGATGAAGAGTTTGGAAAAGATATGGTTGAGTTAAAAGAGAGACTTAGTGTAATAAGAATGCTACTGCAATAGATGGAGAAGGAAGACCAGATGTATGGATGGGACAGTAATAATAAGTTCCAATGGACTGTTAGGAAACGATATGATAGGAAGTTGAAGAGAAAGTTGAGGCACCTATTGAGTACTCATTGAGAAATGAATAACTCTGAGTCGATGAATGTGAAGATGGAGATAGAGTTCACTATTATGAACTAGAGCAAGTACCACTCCTTGATGAAGAGAATGATGAAGATGAGGAGAGGAGATTGATGGAAAGTCTCATGGACTGCAAAAAGAGTCTAGAACAGTGGAAGGATATAATAATAGAAGATGTGGTGGTAGAGACACTAAATGAGGCTAAAGATCCTAGTTATTATTTTAATACTGATGTTTTGTGTGTGGTTCCAAGCCATAGAAATAATGAAGTATGACAGTCATCTAGAATTGTCATAGAATACAGGAGAATGAAGAAATTCTTTCCCAAAGAATTAAAGGAGGATATAATTTAGAAATTGTCATGAAAGAAAGTGAGACAACACTGTCTCATGAAGACAACCAGAAAGACCATACACAATAAGAAGAAATAATGTTGAATTTAATAGGAGAGGCTAGATGGCCTCATGTTTTTAAAGTTGATAAATTGTATATGAATGCAAGTCTTGTAGATGATGGGAATTCATTTAAATTTTTCATGAATATGGAGGAGAAATGATAGAATTCCAATGCAATATTTTTCACAAAATACTAGTTGGATAATCTTGGGGTTGAAAAAGACTGCATAAAGAATGCAACCAAGAAACAAGAAAAGGTCAAGATGCTTAAAGCATCAATTCATCTTGATCAATTACATGGTAAGAATATTGATAGGAGTATAATTAAGTATGTAGAAGAAGGACAATAAATGTTGTTAGGAGGGCAAGGAAAGGAGAAGCATGAGGCAAGTTTGTCTATGAACATAAAAATTTTATTTTATTTTTAGCCTAGGAGTATGGAGCATAAGCTTGTTTTAAGAAACAACCAACAACCTGGAATTAATGTTGATGGAAATAATAAATTTTAGCAGAGGACAGAGATTGAGGATTCTATTAACAAGATGCAGATGTTGATGAGAAATATACCTAAGTGAAGGGACAAGTACAAGAGAAGGATAACCATTTGTAGAATAGAACTGACTGTGCAAGTTTATCTCAGGAAGGAATATGGGGTATTGAAAAATCAAGTTTGGGATCCTAGAAGACTGAGTTCAATAGTAAACCAACAATAAAAGTAGACATGTGGACAATAATATCATAAGGTCTGAGATCCTTGGGGATGAAACAATCAACAACACATGACCATGAGGTCATCGAAAAATTTTCAACCTAGTGAGTCTCATGTAGGAGCATCAACCCTAGGAAATTCATCTTTTCCTAGACTTAAGTGGGTCATGAAATTTTCCAATGGGAATATATTTCCCTCAAATGTATTTTGGACAAATTATAAATAATTTGTTTTGATGTAATTACATGTATCTTGATTTTAGAAAGAATCTAGATTGTTAGGCTATTAGGTAGATTTTATAAGCTGGCATTTTTCCCAAGTGGGCCTTTGGAAAAATGAAAAATATCATGATGAGTTGTTAGGAAATTTTTAGGAGCAAGGATAGATGTCCATAGTATATTTGTTTCATATCGGGTATTTTCTAGTTAATAGAATATTATATATGTGTGTGTATACAATTAGAGAGCCATACAAAGCTCAGGTAATTGAGAAAGAGATTCTCAAGAGTAGAAAAAAGCTCCACTATAGAAGGAGCACGAGAGCTTTGCAGTCAAGGAGTAAGGAATGCAACACTCCTATGTAGATAAGATGCCTTTTGTTTTATATTGATTAATAGGAGTTTATTTTGTTTTCCCCTGTAATCATTTGAATGTCCTATTATATGTCTAAATCATAGAGTGTGTGCCTGTGTATAAATCATTTACATTTATAGATCCCTATATTCTACATTTCTTGAAATCAAGGATTTGAGTTTATATCAAAGTGTTGGTTTCCATATTTAGTCATAGATTCCTTCAAGGATCTTCACACAAAGATTTTCTTCAATTCATGTATTTGAGAATGGATTAGGCTACAAATTGGGACTGAATTTTAGTTTCACGGGAAGTTCATTAATTTATGGTGATTTTTTCATCGGAGTTAAAGTTTTCTATACAAGGTTTTCTCCAAGCCTTCATTTGTTGCAACACAAACCCTTTGTATTTTGAATCTAGCTATTTGGGCCCTACCACTTCACAACCACTAGAATTCACCTAAATCTCATATTTGTGAGTGCATGGATCTTCATAAGGAATGGACCACATTAGGATTGCAAGGTATCCGAAAATTTGATCAAGATAGAAGTCAATGGAAGGGAAGATCATCAGATGGGAATATTTGAGATCAGACATAGGTCCCACATCTGGGACTTCACATAGTAATATAGGTTGAGGAATGTACATTTGGGCATATCAAGTGAGTGCAATTTTAATCCTACATTTTTCCACAAGGAGAGTTATCTGAAATAATAAAATTTGGGACTAGAGCCTCAGGTCAAAGAAAAAATGGAATACTCCAGCCCGACAACATCCATGCCATGAAGCGGTGTAGCACATCTAGACTAATATGGATCCTAAATCATGAGAATGAGGTAAGGGGAAGTAACACATGGTTTTAAGGCTTTAATTCCTTCATGTTTATATCACAAAAGAATTGACAAGAAATAGGTTAAAGATCAATGCCTTAGCTTAAGGCTTGGTTCTGAATCCTTGATCATATGGTTAAGAGTTGAGAGTGAAGAATAGAGAAAGTTGGGATTTACACACGCATGGTTATAAAATGTTTCAAACCTTGTGTAAGGATTTAAGAGGAACAATGTTGACTAGGTGAAGAGCAAGTATTCAAGAAAGGACTAGAATATGTGACTTGACAAAGGGGTTTTGGCTAAGGAGTTTAACATGGTGCCAGTAAACATGGTCAATTTATAGTCTTGATTATAAAAAAAAATGTGGGACTTCCCCCACATAAAATTCAAGCTCAAAAAGTAAATTACAAAGGTTTTCCATAGCAACTAGAAAGGTTGCAATGATTAGAAGAATTTGATAGTAGCTATCAGCACCTCAGCACCTACAAGGACCCTAAATTTTGATGGCATCAATAATAGTAAAATGAATGAGGAGCTATGTTGCAAATATATGGTGGAAAACTAGGGAGGAGAAGCTCTAATGATCATTGATCATGCAAGGAACATTGATCAATCTCATTAAGGGATTGCAAGGTCAAGAGGTGGATCAACATCAAATAAAGGGAGAATCACATGCTTGCTTATGGGAAGTCAGGACACATGAAAAAGGAATGTCAAATTTGGAAGCGAGAGTAGAAGGAAAAAAAATTAGGTAGCACAAATAAGAAATCAACTAACACAAATAAGAAATCAACTAGCACAAACGAAGGTGAAACCACTATTGTAGCTTCAAAAAGTGATGTTCTATGTATGGTTTCACTAAAATATGCATGTTTATATACCTCTAATTGTAGTTTGATATTTTTTCGTTACATATCATACTAGTGTTTATGGTATGATGAATCTTCAAAAATTCATTTTTGTAAAATTGTTGCAATGGGAGATGCCTAGATCAAGATAAAGGAGGGACATGATATTTTGTTGAAATAGGTCAAGCATGTTCTAGAAATGCACATGATCCTAATATTTATGGGACAAGTAGATGATGAAGGTTGCACCCCAAGCTTTGGAAAAAGTGGTTGGAAAATTAGTAAAGGAGCATTGGTCATGGCTAGAGGATTGAAGACAGGAAACCTATATATATTGAGGGAAACAACATAAAAAAACAAATGTTGTTGTTACTGAAAAAGAAGGAAATTCAACTTATTTATGGTGTAGGAACTTGGTTCACATGAGTGAGAAGAGTCTAAAAATCCTTTCCATCAAAAATCTAATTATAGACTTGAAATCCTATGATCTTGAATTTTGTGAGCATTGTATATATGGTAGGCAAAGAAGGATTTCATTTCTTAGAAGTGGCTATGAATGAAGGAAAATAATGTTGGAATTAAAGCACTCTAATGTATTCAAGCCTGTCAATATTAAGTCATTAGGAGGAGACTCATACTTTGTGATGTTTATATATGATGCATCCAAGAATTTTTGGGCCTACTCCATGAAAAAAAATGGAGAAATATTTGAAATATTTCAAAAGTTTCATGCTTATGTTGAAACAAACACTAAAAAAATGTTGAAATGTAAAGAATAGATAATGGTGGAGAATACTTCTCCAATGATTTTAAGGATTATTCTTGGTTGGAAAAACACTTTTGGGTAGAACTTGTAAGAAAAACATGTTGCATGATAAATTGTTTGCCTTCTATGCCTTAGATGGTGGCATAACTAATGAAGTATGGGCTGGAAAGAATGCAAATTATTCTTACCTCAAAAATTTATGATGTGAAGCATTTGTGCATATTCCCAAAGAGAAAATAACTAAGCTAGATGATAAATCCATGAAATGCATTTTTTGGAATATGTTAATGGGGAGTTTGGTTATCAACTATGGGATCCAATTAAATATAAAATTATTAGAAGCAAAGGTGTCATATTTAATGAATTAGAAATATTTAAGAGGTCTACAATAAACATGGAGGTAGAGAAGGTTGCTGAAAGTTTGACAAAACAACAAGAAAATGTTCCACTATTGCAAGAAAATGAGCATGATGGAAATCAAGATGAACAAGAAGGAGAAAAATTGCAGTAATAATTGTAAGCGAGCCAACCAAAGTAGCCATTGCAAGACTTTCAATTGAAAAAAACTCCACCATAGTTGGTTAACAAATCTACTAGGTCTCATAAGTCCTCAAAGAGGTATCCTCCTTCAAACTATATTATGTTCACCAATGAAGGAGAGCTTGATTGTTTTCTGGAATCTTGTAAATATTATCATATCAAAGAATGGAACATAGGGTATGCAGGAAGAAATGGACTCCCATTGGAAAATCAAACCGGGGAGTTAGTGATGTTTCCAAAATGAAGAAGGGCCATATGGAACAAGTGGGTATACAAAATCAAGCATGAGGGTGAAGGAAAGAAGAGGTAGAAGGAAATACTGGTAGTGAAGGGATTTGCCCAAAAAGGAGGTATTGATTTTAATGAAATATTCCCACTTGTTAATATGTCATCCATTAGAGTCATTCTTGGTCTTGTTCTTGCCTTGGATTTAGAATGTGAACAACTAGATGTGAAGACTACCTTCCTTCATGGTGAATTTGAGGATATTTATCTGGAGGAACCTGAAGGTTTCAAAGTAAAAGGTAGAGAGAATCTAATTTGTAGATTGAAGAAGAGCCTTCATGGGTTGAAACAAATACCTTGTCATTGGTACAATAAATTTGATTCATTCATGTTAATGCATGGTTCTAAGAGACTATAAGTTGATCATTGTGTCTATATCAAGAAGTATGAACACAAAAAGTATATTATAATATTGCCATATGTGGATGACATGCTCATTGTTGGACATGACAAGATAATGATTAACACGTTAAAAAATTATTTGGGCAACTAGTTTTTGATGAAGGATTTGGGTCCAACACAACAGATATTAGGAATGAAGATCACTTGTGATAGAAAGAACAAAATTATATCAATTTCATAAGAAAAATATATTGAGAAGATGTGTGATAGATTTAACTTGAATGATGCCAAGTTATTCAACAGTGCTCTTGAAACCCACTTCAAGCTAAGCATTGACTTATGTCCTTGTGATGAAAAGGAGAAAGAATAAATGAGTAGGGTTCCTTATCCTTCAGTAATCAGTAACTTGATGTATGTGACATAATACACGACTAGATATTGCACAAGTAGTGGGGGTAGTGAGCAGATTCCTTGCTAATCTGAGAAAGCAAGATTGGAAAATAATAAAATGGGCTTTGCATATTTATATATGCAAATATGGCCAAAGATGTGAACACTATAAATTCCACCACCGATTATTTGTACACATTTACAGGTCAACAATGTCTTAGGTATTATTGATGGTATTGGAAAACAGCGAACCAACAGGTCTCCTTGATGTGAAGACCCAATTAGAGCACACGCCATTTCATGTAGGATCCCCATCTGGAATGTCAGCCTAGTTTCCATATAACTCAAAGATATGCCTTGGCTCTAACTGTCAGCACGAGAGATGGATGCAATGGTGTGTTCGAAAAGTGAGGAGGTGTGTATGGTGAGTGTTCAATTGTAAATGTGTGAAGGTGCTTCTACTGCAGAGAGGGGAGAAATGTGAACCTCTAAATGAGAGGTAGTAATACCACCCAAGAAGAGACACACATGAACCGGAAGGATCTATCTAACATCTAGTAGAATAGTCCACATAGGATGTGACGGTCATTGGAACCAACAAATGAAGAAATATTTGTCTAATATCCTACAAAATAGTCCACAAGGATGGGATAACAATAACAACCATTATAGCA
The DNA here is from genome assembly GCA_000404065.3 of Pinus taeda. Lineage (NCBI taxonomy): Eukaryota > Viridiplantae > Streptophyta > Pinopsida > Pinales > Pinaceae > Pinus > Pinus taeda. The sequence goes on along the minus strand of APFE030170521.1, from coordinate 84,484 downwards.
CATTCTTAATAAGTTAAGTATTAAAAAAAATTAAAATAGTTCAACTATCTTAGCAGATGTTAAAGCAAACATGAAATAGAAACATCTACATAATAGTCTTACAAGCATTCATAACCCATGCATGGAGAATGTGCCAGCCTTGAAGGCTTATGTCATTAAGTAAAATTTCCAAGACACGTGTTTACAATGTACATCACTAGCTCCAATAGTGAAACATTGGAGCCACTCCTTGCTCCTCAAATAACTAGCTTATCTCTCTAATGCCTTCCGGGAGAATCCAAGGTAAAAAAAGGCCATTTGCTCATACAATGAGGGAGTATATAAAACCAATGAGTGATGCTTCCCCTCCATGTGACTCTTTGACTACCCTCATGATTGTTTGACTTCCTATGACTTTTCAACTTATATGACTCTCCATATTACTTGTGTCCTTTAGACTTCCACTTTACAATGAATACAATATACATGGTCCACAATGATGATGTGGCATATGACAACTCATGGCAATACATGACATAGCACTACTAATATGAACTTCTTGAATGATGTGGCAATGCCAAGTCACTGTTGTTATTATGAGTGATGTCTGCTTGAGAATGCTCTTGTCTTCCACCTCCTCATTGCTTGGTGATAGGAATATTCAATGATCTCAAGTCTTGAGTTGTGGTCACAAGTTGGTGTCCCTTTGCTTTACCTTATTATATCATCTTGCACGCTTATCTACAAGAAAGTATTTTTCATGTCCTACTCCTTCATCCCCTTCTTCATCATCCCTCCATTGCATGAGAAGATACCTGTATCTAAAATTCACTCATGATGAGACGATATCAGCCCGGAAAACCCCTTAGCCTAAGATGATGCATTCTGATTGATGGACCAAACTAGAACCGGCTACCAGGGTGGAAAGGAAGGCTCAGTGACTATGCATTGTGAAGTTCCAATAATCAGGGCTAAGGCTTGAGGTCTAAGATTGCAAAAAGTACAGTTCAGGCTAGGCTGAGGGATAGGTCTATATAGTTTTGGCAGCCAGTGGGACAGGTTGAAGGGATGGTCACTGCAGAAGCATTTTGTGTAGTTTTGAGAGGCAAGGGAGAATTTTCCATTCTGGGACTGTGCAGTTCAGAGGCTCAAAGAGAGAGCTTGGGGCTTGTGCTTGTGTAATGAGCAGTTAAGGTTAGGTTGTCTAAGAGGATTGTGCAATTCTGGAGGTGAAGGTTGGGAATTGGGCTTAAGAATTGCAAAGTGCAATAGTCATCAGGAACTACAAATTACACAGAATCAAAGGTTAAGATCATAGCTAGAGGACTAGAACTACACAATGCGAATTCCGGGCAGGTCAGGTGAGGACAATTTGTTGGGTTGAGAAGCCTCTTCGAAAATGGTTAAGTGTTAGATGTTTGAGACTAATGTGTGAAGTGCTAAATCTTTAACTGTGATCTAACACTTAGAATACTTGACTACTTAACAACATAGATCACCCATGAACTATAAGAAATACATTTTCCCATGTGTGACCACTCTATGACAAGTTACGACAAGTGTGACACCACATATACACTTTACGATGATCGTGACGACACTTGTGCAACAGTGCTCAAAACTTTATGGATGAGTGGGACATGTGTTTATATGGTTAGGAAAACTCATAAAAATAAATATGGACTCTTGAAACCACCAGAATGATATTTTACACCTGATTCCATAATCGACATGCGAAAAGACAACATTTTGCCTAAGTAACAAACATGACCAAAACACTGAAAAGATAGATGAAATGAGTCTTAGTGTTTGCAAAAACAATGTTCAAGACCAAGGAAGGCTTTGAAATTGGGCATAGGCAAAAATTTTGGAGGGTATTGCAGTCGCTACAACAGTTGGTGACAAACTGGTAGAATTTCAACTTCTCTATTTTGGTTAACTCTTTCTTGCAAGGCCTTGGCTCTTTAGGGAGTATTGATTCATCACGTAGATTACTTTGGGACTTTCCACTTTCCCCTATGTACTTTCTCGGTTGAGCACAACCTAAGATTCATTATAATCACAATGTTTCGATTTGGGAAGGGTAGTGTAGCTCACGAGCTTAAGATTTTTAGAGTAGAATTTTTCATCTCTAGTGTTTCTCTACTACTAGCAAGCCTGTACAGTACCCCAATAGAGTCATACAAGAACAAAAACATTTCTCCACTCCCAGCGAGCCTGGACAGTACCTCAGAGGAGTTTCTTTCTTCACTTCTCTGCATGGGAAGCCTTTCTCTTATTTTTCCTTTATTTATTTATTTAAAGAGAATTGTGCATCGACACTTATTTATTTTGGGGTGGAAGAGGGATCCCAACTTATTGAGAGCATAAGAGTTTGTTCCTTCAGAGAATCACATAGATACATATGATTTAGGGTCTCTCATTTAGAATTTCCCCTTCCCCATTTCTACTAGTTGGATAATCTTAAGGACACCAAAACATAAAGATCGAGTGTGGGCATGAGGTTTCTGGACTATACATAGGTTCATGGTTGGACCACAACTCTCAGTGAATCATATTTTTCATCGAAACTTCATCGGCCAAAAGATGTGACCAACTTAAGGAAGACAAACACAAGGCTAGCCAAATGTTGGAGTCTCACAAGACCCTTTATAGTTCAGCCACCCTCATACTTTGAAGACACAACATGTCCCAACACTAAACTTATTCACATGATGAAAATAAAAGAAACGAACAACAAGAAATAAAATAAAAGAAAAAAAATGAAAGGAAAGGCAACACACAACAAGGGAACAAAATCAAAATACAAACAAAAGATGCTAAACCAAATCATAATGCAAGGGAAAGTAAGAAAAGACAAGAGAGACTGAAGAGAACAACACAGGATGGGTGCAAGAGAAGGAAACTAAGGTGTAGCTAAGCCTACTTCTAAACTAACAACTAGGAGGTTAGGGTCACGTATAATGGAATTTAAAGTGAAGCCACCATAGTTTTTCCCAACTGGCATCCACAAATATATGAATAATTTAAACATATATAAAGTAATGTGCAACATAAAATATAAAAACTTGAAGAAGTTGCATAAACATTTGAAGGTCTTGTATATGGGAAGAAAGATGTGTCACAAACACTACTTTCATCCAATCCACATTCTTACCTCTTCGAGGGAAAGCATAATCAGACAAACCTTGAAGGATTTTTGCAAATTCACCTTCTTTTGTGTCAACCTACTTAGAAAGCACAATAAAAGGCTGAAACATGTTTACTTCAATGGAGATTGTTGAGTAAGATTGCTCCAACCATTCAGCAACTGGATCATAAAATACATGATATTCCTCTTGAAAACCATGAAATATTTGAAAAGATGGATTTTCATTTAGAGGCACGGGACTACAACGAGAATCATGTGAGGGAAAATAGATATTATCATATTCAATAGTCATGTCAAGGCAGTGAGGACTTGACATAGCCATTAGTAGAAATTGAAGTGCCTCAATTGCTTGACAAAAATCTGAATAGTAAGATGTTGAACGATGAAGATCGAAGGATGTAAAACAACTTCCACTGGATATACTGGTGGGAAAATGATAATATTAATGGCAATCATCAAAGATGGAATAATGATCATATGATATGATTAAACCATCAAACTCCCAGTTTGTGATGAAGAAAGATAAATCAATATGAACAGTTCTATGAATGATTTGAACAATCGAACCAAGTTACTCGCAAGCCAAATGTTACACATTGTTTTCCTCTAACTGGTGATAAATTTTTCAAGCATCATAATCATGAAAACAATTTATAAGGGATGTCAGCACAACAAATACATGAAACTAGTCAGGACACAGTGAATGGAGAAGAACTTGATTCGTGCGATAACTCATGCATTGATTATTATTCAAGAGGATCTTTGGTGCGATGAAGAGAAATATTTGCAATATGATACTTGCAAGGAAATCCATAAGTTTCTCATCATGAAATTCACCTAATAGGTATGGTTCCTTCAACCAAAGATGGTATTTGGAATGACCAACTTTCCAATTCCATGACTCTATGAGAGATACACATTCCAAACCTGAGTTTGATGGGATATATTTGCATGAAGATGAATGAATAGAAAAAGGTTCATGAATCCAGTCAGAAGTAAAATCTTGGAAATTTGAAAGATTGCATCTGAGGTACTATACATTTCTCAAGAAAAAAATTTCATCTGGTGAAACCATGCAAAGAGAAGGATCGTCAAGGAGAAACAATATTTGACTTAGTTGTCTAGGCTTACCAGAGTCGCGAGATCCTGACATAACCATCAACTGAAGTTGAAGTGCCTCGACTCCCTAGTAGGTCCCAAAACTTTCCATAATTGTAAAATTTCATTTTGAATATTATACTAGATTGTGCATGGTGTAAGGTTGGCTGCTACTACCAATTTCAATAATCCCACTACTCACTGAATCGCAGCTATCTTTGTCACTAGTTTGAATGGATTCTTCAAGTTCAATAACTATATTACTCGAGTTGAAATGTTCTTTTGATCACGAATTCAAAGATAGACAGATCGAGGAATTTTCATGAGCAAGTTGATTTGAAGATTTTTCTTCATGCAAGTGAAGAGATAATGAGGATTGGGAAGAGTACTCAAAGATTTGATTGTTTTCATTTGCATCATGGATAATCTCACCAACTTGTGCCAATTGAGAAGTTAATTCATTGTATTGTAGACTTGAATAACATGGAGTACCCCCATTGCAAGTAGATGTATTGTATACGGTGGAGAACAAGGGATATTGAGATGAAGAGGAAGCTTCAGTAAGCACATATTCTTTAACTGAATCGGATTCTAGATCCAAAGTAAAATATTCATGAGAATAAAAGATCAATTGATGGACCTAGGAATTCATGATTGCATGCATCAATAAAATCATCATCGTTGGAAGAGTTGTTTCCCAAGGCTACGAATTTATTGAAAGAATTGATTACATTTGATTCACTACCGAGATTAGTAGATTGAAAATCACCCAAGAATAGAGGCACATAATCTTGACATGGAGGATCTTGACAAAAATAAGAAATATTGGGAGCATCTTCATCTTCCTGCTCCTGTGCCTGTGTAAAGTGACTGCCTTGTACCTAATCGCAATTTGAACCAGCAACGCAAAAATCAAGAGAGTGTGAAATACTAGTTGCTTGAGCAGATTGATTGCGTAAATCACGGTACAGAGCCAAGGCATGTAGATGAGAGAGGATAACAGGAATTTAAACTAGATTTATGAACAGTGAGATCATCTTGCAGAATGGAGGAGTTGGTCTTCACCATAGGCTTCATGATCCATTCTGGAATTTCCTCCATTGAATCTGAATCATGAATAGAAGAAGAATGAGAAGGTGGATTAGGAATATGATTTGCTGATATTTTAACTTTATTGCTATCACATGAAGGCACCCACATCAGGACTAGAAAAGGAGAAGGAGAAGGAAAAAAAGGAGTAGTATATTCCTCCTCTGAAATCATAGGTGTCTCATGATTCACAAGAGTTGGGGACATAGAAAAATCAAGGGGTTTAGGTTCACCGTGTAAAGAGATAAGAACCAAGTGCTCAAATTCTTATTTCAAGAAATCTTCATTCATGCCTTCTTCACAAATATCACAATAAAGGTGATGGAATCGATCAAAAAAATCCTTAACTGATTCATTAGGCTTCATTCTTAAGAGATTGATTCTTTTACAAACATCTAGATAATTATACCTATCAAAGGCTTGGTGGAGCTCCCTAAGGAACTGGTGAACGGAATGGATGGAAGTAGGTGGCAAGGTATGGCACCATTGATTAAGATGACCTTCAAGGGTGAGGAAGAAAAGCACACAAGAAAATTATTTATCATCGATTTCGTAAGATTCACAAAATTTAAGAAAATAAAAAATGTTCTCGGTTATGAGTGTTCCATCCTCACCATTAAACTTTAACTGGGACAAGTGATCTAGAGCCTCATCAAGGATTGAAAATTGACAAAGGCAAAAATTGGAGAAACACCCCGAGAGTAAGACTTTTGTATGAGCCATTTTAGATAAGAGAATCAAACTAGATTCAATGGGCTCAGCTTGTCACCTGGCCCTCCTTCTAGCATCAATGTTGATGGTGATGGAAATCCATCAACCAAGGGGTCTCCCCAATGTGAAGTCCCAACTATACCTCACACCATTTGGTGTAGGAGCCCCATCCTAAATGTCAGCCTAGTTTCCGTATATCTCAAAGATATCCCTTGGCTCTAACTGTCAGCATGAGAGAGGGATGCAATGGTGTCTTTGAAAAGTGAGGAGGTGTGCCTGGTGAATGTTCAGTTGTAAATGTGTCAAGGTTATTCTACTGCGGAGAGGGAGAAAAGTGAGCGTCTAGATGATAGGTATTAGTACCACCCAAGAAGAGACACACATGAACTGGAAGGATCCATTTAACATCCAGCCTAATGGTCCATAGAGGATGTGATGGTTGTCACAACCAACAAATGAAGAAAGATATGTCTAATATCCTGCAGAATAGTCCACAAGGATGGGACAACAATAACAACCATTACAACACATTATCAATAAGTTAAGTACTAAAATAACTAAAATAGTTAATTATCTCAGCACATGTGAAAGAAAACATGAAATAAAAACATCTGCATAATATTCTTACAAATTTCATAATCCATGCTTGTAGAACGTGATAGATTTGAAGGCTTCTATCATTATGTAAAAGTTCAAAGACACGTGTTTACAATGTAAATCACTAGCTCTAGTTGTGGAACATTGGAGCCACTCCTGGCTCCTCAAAGAATTATCTTATCTCTCTAATGCCTTGTGAGAGGAGACAAGGTAACAAACGTCTTGTTCTCATACAATGAGGGAGTATATATAACCAAGGTGTGATGCTTCTCCTCCTTGTGACACTTTGACTACCCTCATGATAGTTTGACTTCCTATGAATTTTCATCTTACATGACTCTCGATATTACATATGTGTCCTTTGGATTTCCACTTTATAATGAATACAATATACATGGTCCACAATGATGATGTGGCATATGACAATTCATGACAATACATGACATGGCACTGTTGATATAAACTTTTTGAATGAAGTGGCAATGTCAAGCCACTATTGCTACTATGAATGAAGTATTCTTTAGAATTTCTTGTCTTCCACCTCCTCATGGCTTGGTGATTGGAATCTTCAATGATCTCAAGTCTTGAGTTGTGGTCGCGAGTTGGTGTCCCTTTTCTTTGCCTTGATAGATGAACTTGCATACTTGGCTATAGGGATTTATTTTGCATTTACTCCTCCTTCATCCACTTCTTCATCATCCTGCAATCGCATGATAAGATACATGTATCTATAATTCACTCATGACGAGACAATATCAGCCTGAAAAACCTCCTAGCCTAAGATGATGCATTCTGATTTATGGACTGAGTTGGAACCAGGTAGTAGGGTGGAAAGGGGGTTCTCAGTGACTATGCATTATGCAGTTTCAGTAGCCAGGGCTAGGGCTTGAGGCCTATGACTATGCAATGTGTAGTTGAGGCTAGGCTGAGGGACAAGTCTACACAGTTTTGGTAGCCAGTGGGATAGGTCGAAGGGATGGTCTCTACAGGAGAATTTTCTGTAGTTCTAAGATGCAATGGAGGCTCTCCACTGTGGGACTACACATTTTAGAGGCTCAGGGAGAGATATTTTAGCTTGTGCTTGCGCAATGTGCAGTTAAGGTCAAGTTGACTAAGAGGATTGTGCAATTTGGGAGGTGAAGATTGGGTCTTGGGCTTAGGAATTACATAGTACAATAGTCCTGGGAGTTAGGAACTATGCATTGCGCAAAATAAAAGGACAAGTTCACATCTAGAGGACTGGAACTGCGCAATATGCAGTCTAAGTAGGTCGGGTGAGTTCAAGTTGTTGGGTTGGGAAGCCTCTTCAGAAATAGTTAAGTGTTAGACTAGTGAGACTAATATGTGAAGTGATAAATCTTTGACTATGATCTACCACTTAGAATACTTGATGACTCAATAACATAGATCACCCATGACCCATAAACAATACATTTTCCTGCATGTGACTGCTCTATGACTAGTTACGACAAATGCAACAACAAAGATACACTTTACAATGATCGTGACGACACTTGTGCCACAATGATCAAAACTTTGTGAATGACTGTGACAGGTGTTTATATGGTTAGGACAACTCATAAACAAAAATATGGACCCTTGAAACCACCAAAATAATATTTTACACTTGATGTGATAGCCCACATGTGAAAGGACAACATTTTCATGCCTGAGTAACAAACATGACCAAAATACTCCAAAAACATACATGAAATGAGTCTTAATGTTTGTGAAAATGATGTACAAGACCAAGGAAGGCTCTGAAATTGAACATAAGCCAAAAATTTGGTGGGTCTTATAGCTGCTACAACAAGTATCTAGGCTAAAAAAAAATATATGTCTCTCCACAATTGAAGCAGAATACATAGCTACAATAGAGGGTTGCAAAGAAATTTTGTGGATGCAACAATTACTTGGGGAGCTAGGAATAAAACAAGATAAATATATGTTGTGTTGGATAGGATAAATATGTGTTGTATTGTGATATTCAAAGTTCTATTCATTTAAAAATGAATCCAATATTCCATTCACACACCAAGCACATTAACTTGGCATACCATTGGATACGGTAGGTGTTAGAGGAAGGACATTTCAATTTGGAAAAGATTCATATATTGAGAATCTTATTGACATGCTTGCCATGGCATTGCCAAAAGAAAAGCATGAATTATGTAGAAGCTTGGTAGGCATCGAAGTAACTTGATGCACAAACTAGGGCAAGAATAATCTAAGTATACCTTCATTTAGCTTCAAGTGGGAGAATATTGAAGTGTGAAGATAAAGAGGGTTCGGGGAAAGTATAGAAGCCAGTGATTTTAGATCCTTCTAGAAGAAACAACGACACACTAAAAAAAATAAAAATAAAAATACACACAAGACAACGTGTTCTCTAGAAAAATCTGGATAATTTCTTTACCCAGTTTTGTAAAAAATGGTTGAAATGCTCTAGAAAAACCTAGAAGTGAAGGCTCTAGAAAAGCCATGTCTATATAAACAAGTGATTGTAAGTTTCTCTCACCAAGTGAGTGAGGCTTGTGAAGAAGTGTTATATAAAAATATAATTTTGGCTTTTATGTGTTGTTTCTTTTTCTATTTTGAGCTTCCTTGTTGTGTCTTCTCTTTATAATTTATTTATTGTAGCTCTTTCGAGTCTTCATATAATTTTTCATATGGGGATTTGTGCAACAACTCATGAGATTTGGAGAATTAGTAATTGGAAACTCTAATGTAGCACATTAAAATAAGCCATTTAATTGTTTTGTTGTCCATTTGTAAAACATATCAAAATTGTGCCTACCCACATCTAGACTATGTATGCCCATGTTGTTTGTTTTATTATTTATTACCCACATCCAGACTATGTCTTCTCATGTTGTTTTTTTATTATTTATTGTTGGATCATGATACGACATTCATGAAATAATTTTGTCACTATTTTTCATTATACCTACCGCAAGCATGGTATTACACATTTAGTTTTGTCTTTGATTGCTTATTAGTTTGTCTTTGACCAAAAATTTATGCCACTTATCCATAGTTTAACATTGGGAATTCAATTTTTGTTATTTTTTATTATTATTTAAATTTATTTATCTGTAAGATGATTGGTTCAGATCTTATTATGGTCAATATTAGTACTAATTCTATTAGTTACTATTTATTTTTGTTTTTTGTTTTGTTTCATTTTATTAACTTTTTTATTTTATTTTGTTTTTACTTACTATTTCCTTTTCCATGATTTATAATTTATTTTATTTATTTATTTATTTATTTTTCTTATTTTATCCATTTTATGAATTATAAAATTTTTTTATTTTTTATTTTTTATTTTTATTTTTATTTTTTTTCCTTTTTTCTATTATTCCATTTTTTATGAATTATAGCTTTTCCTCCATTTTCATTTAGATTACATTTATTATTATATTAAAATATATTTATAATTATTAATTAAATTATTATATATGTATATATATATAAACTAAAACATACACACACACACATAATATATATATATATTAAAGTGTATATATGTTAATACAAACAATATTAGTTAATCACATACTTAATTTTGGCCATGGCATTTAACAATATATTGTTTTATTAGTTGTATTATTTTTGTGATGAAATCTATCTTTATTACTTTTACTTTTAAGTTATAAGGTGTTCTCTCTCAGAAGAACTTCCCTTCTGTCTCACTTTGTCTTCCTTTACAAATGTTTTCCACCCTTTGATACCACCTGTTGACTCTTTAACTAACTAACTAACTCTCTCAGGTTTTAATGTTCTTTGAGACTGTAAATGTTGTGTAGAAGTGATTCATAGCTTGAGGTAGTGATGAATAGTGTAAATTTTGTGCACAGTTCCGAAGAAATCGCTCACAATAGTAGTGAAGAAGAAGAGTTCAGATAAGAATACAAATTTGTATAACTATGCAAATTTTTTTCATAAGTTGCCCTTTGATTTTGTGGGGAGTAGGGACTTTAATAGCATAAATATGGAATACTTATGTTTTCTAAACAGTATAGGGTGGACGTGATTTCTTGCTACTATTACACTTGCATTTACAATATAGGGGATGGTACCTATTATGGGTGAAATGGTATGGATTTTGCCCTTAATTTGTGCCATGTCGAGTATACTGTGTGCACCGAAACAGATCTATATGGTGGAGGTGTCCTGATTCAGGCCCCCTCAAGGATGGATGGTATCGTTTCACAATTTCATAGAACATGCCATGATTTCATGAAAAAGAGCGTGGAGTTTCAAAAAAATATACTTGAAATAGCCACCATGACTGAATATGTTGTTGTCCTCCTTCTCTACACTACTTGCCCCTTAAGTTAACGCATGAGGCTTCTTGTCATGAAGCAGAGATCACCATGTTTGGCTATGTGCGGGATCTTCCCAACCTTAAGCAAGTGTTTGATCACATTTTCATACATTTCGGTGGTAAGGAAGCCATTCAATATACAACGCATCCAAATTCTTATTAATATATTGCATTATAGCTCATGTTCATGATAGTTATAGTCTTGTTCTAATTATTATTATTTTTCGATAACGCTGACGATCAATTTTTTATCATTAGCAGATTGATTTGATTTGAGAAGAGATTGTCATTACATGTTTTTCCATCTATTTTTCCTATTATCTTGATTGAGAAAATTATTGTAATGGATGAGAACATTAATTTTGTTTCTGTTGCAGTTGATTCTTATGTGCAGCTCTCATTCAACTCTTTTCAGGGCACAGTTCTATGGATGTGTTGAATGTCTCTTTTCCAATATTCCACGAGACGATTGTGCTAAAGCTTAGAAGTCGTTGTTAGTGGACACAGATGATTATATCTTCTATAATTCGGTGCATGAAGTCCTTGGACTTGTATTCAGGTTTCATACGTTGTTCGAGTTTGACGAAGGGAAGCAGAGTCAGCGACGTCTAGTGTGCCACAACTAGTGGCATAGGAAAACCCAACCTTATTCCTGTTTTCCAGAAATTTCTTCAAAATATTTATACAGTTGCTTCAAAAATATATTGAGTTTCAGATTGTTACATCCTTCATGTTATAATGAAATGACCCAAGTTAGCAACATATGCCATGTATCTTCAATAAGTTTTGTCACAATATATTACCCTTCTTTGAAAACTAATAATGGCCCCGATTTATGCAAGTTTCCCCTCCAAGTGTTCGATTAATTACTGTAACGTCATATAAAGACTTGCTTCTTATCAGGATTCCTAACTGAGGTCTGGAACATCAGCATTGAAATCATATCAGCAAATTGAAGCTAGATTAAATTCATTCTATGTTGCATGTTTCTACAACATTAGCAGATAAAGGAAGGAGGCATCATCATCAATTTACTGGGCCTGCAGGTACTATTCAACTCACTGTTCGAGTAGTACATGCTAAACTGAACATGTAGACTCTCAACAATTTTTTCAATTGAAAAAGAAAAGAAAAATTATAGATCCTGATTCACCATTCGAATGCTACATTCCACAAAAAATTCTGAGTTAAATTGATTTTTGGGATGTTGTTTTTCTGCAAAACTTGCCCTGCTATTTAATAGGATGTGTGAATACATTCTTGTATCATGAATGTACTTTTTAATAATTGTATCTACGCAAAAACACATTTCCACAGCAAACGCCATGCATTAAAAGAGAGCTCCAATCATTGGAAAAACCCAAAATAAAAGCATGTTTTTCATTCCAACTAGAGACGGTATGAAGAATTCCACTTTAATTTGTCCAAGGACTAAAACCTTCTACATATTCTCTTATTTTTTAGAAGACCAGAAAACAAAGGAACAAATGATACTCCAAAATGTTTTCCAACCCTTCTTAGGGTTGAGCTTTTACCAATTGGCAATCACTATTCTAATCTTCTACATATTCTCTTATTTTTTAGAAGACCAGAAAACAAAGGAACAAATGATACTCCAAAATGTTTTCCAACCCTTCTTAGGGTTGAGCTTTTACCAATTGGCAATCACTATTCTAATATCTGCCTGAAGAAGACAAAGCAAGTCGCCTAAACTGTGCCCAATGTATATAGAGATATGTTTCGTGTCCTAGTCCTTTGAAGAACAGATATTATTAAATATTTCCATATTTTCCATTGGGGACTCAACACGCCTTTCAATACCACCGGTCGAGACTAATTCCACATAGGTAAGTTTATTTGAATGAATTTGTAAACCATCCAAACCACTAGATGAAAAAGGGGCCATGATGATATCTCCACTCCAACAAATAGAAATTATGGGCACTCCCACATTTAAATCGTCTATATTCATTACCATTTGTTCAAATAAGTTTGCACATCCATCCTAAAATGCAAGGCGCTCTCTTGCCTTTTTAATATCATCTATATTAATGCCCTCAGAGACACCTGACTCCACAACTTTTGAGTTTTCCTCCATTTCGAACTGAGACTGTTGCTCAAGAGATTGGTGTAGTCATTCATAATAAAAAATGTCCACTTCCTCGGGTGGTGGAAGTTTCCTTGAACATTCTTCACATTCTTTATAATATTGACTAGAAAGTGTATCCCAAGTGTTTTGCAACTTTGATGATGACTTTCTATCACTTAGCTTTCAGCACCATTTTTCTCAGTTTTCAGAGTAGTCAATATTGCAATTTCGACTGACACTATTAATGAATCCAAGGGAGTACAAGACAAATCAAAATCTAAGACAATGTTATATCAGCGGTTAGTTGAGTCACCCAGTTTCAACAGTGCAACCTTTACATTGAAACATATACCGCATCTTTACGTTGTGCTTTTCCATAGGGAGGAGTGGTAATCCCGCATTCAAACTGTAGGGCATAGACTAAAGAATATTATTGATGGTACGATATCGGACCTATATGTGTAACCTTTCTTGAACCAAAACTCAATACATTTTCCATTGTAACGAGAAATAACTGTAGTTCTACTATGAGTCCCAATAGTTGAGAAATTAGACTTACTTCTATGCAACTTTCCCATTGAAATAAGATTAAATTAGATTTAGGTTATTGCTCAGAGAATTATCACCCACTTGAAGATAAAGGTGCTCGGGCCAAATATGGAGGGAACATTACATGAAATCAATTTACCTAGAGGAAAAATGTGAATTCTCAATCTTAATGGATCAATATGCTTTCCTACAACCTCGTTCAAATCAAGTTGTTATTTATAAGATTAACAAGTGGTATCAGAGCTATAACAGAACATTACATGAAATCAATTTACCTAGAGGAAAAATGTGAATTCTCAATCTGAATGGATCAATATGCTTTCTTACAACCTCATTCAAATCAAGTTGTTATTTATAGGATGATGCTTTCCTACAACCTCGTTCAAATCAAGTTGTTGTTTTCTCGATCCGAATGGATCAATATGCTTTCCTACAACCTCGTTCAAATCAAGTTGTTATTTATAGGATGATGCGCGTTTTGGAACATTTTTTGAATTGGCCAGAACTACTTGGGAAACTCACTTCATATGTTTTGGAACATTTTTTGAATTGGCCAGAACTACTTGGGAAACTCACTTCATATTTTTTGGAATATACAATGGGATGATCCTCTATGACCCTTCTTTCTTATGGTCATGATTTTGGTACTTGCTTTTAAACTAAACATCCAAAACTTGTTCTTGTTTTATCAACGTGACAACATACAACTCGAGAAATCCCTTGTTGTTTTGGTTATTCCTACTTTACATAGAACCTAATAAATGGTTTTGTTGGTTCCCTACTTGACATACATAAGATTATTTTGGTTTCTCCTCCTCTTCTATCCAGTGTCTATCTATTTATAAAATAATCTTATATGGTGGTACACACCTTTTGTAAAGGCCTCCTAGCGCAAGCTACTAATCCAAATACTAAGACTGTAGGACCACCTTCATTTTGTACAAAATTTCCAACCATACAATGCCTAAATCTCTTATTATTTCAATATATGAATAGTTATTATGGTGCTTCATGTTTATCAATTTGGGGATTTATGCCACAAAATTAAGGAAATGTTTGAAATTTGTTGCTCAAGTAATGTATTCTTAGTATCCACCATAATTATTGTGAACTCGGATGGATTTCATTTCATTAAATGATGAATGGTTGATGTTTCTTAATGTTTTTTGCATATCTCATATATTTTGACTTGTTATATCTATTTCATATTACTATATTTTGACTTGTTAACTCTTCTTACTATGTGTCGCGATGCAGACTTGTAATAAATGCCTATTTTGAACTGTCTGGGCAGGTTGGAATCATTAATGGTTCATGGTTCCAACCTGCTTAGTGATATTTTTTTTCCAGTTATGAGCTAGTAAGCATTCTCCAAGAATTTGCATGGTTCTTATTATTGTAGTTGATTGAGCCTAATATTCATATATTTAAATGGAGTCATAGCAAATTGTTCTCCTAAAATATAGCCATATAGAAATTCAAGATCCTTATTTATTTAAAACTTGATTGAATTTTCTATAATCTTATTAGATTTTCACTTGAAAAGAGGATTATTTCTCAACAAAATTAATCTACACCTATTTGAATCCCTATATAGCATTCATTAAAAGATCCATGATTGATGTCTCTTAATTATTTTAGTATATATCATGTATTTTCATCTCTTGTTAATTTACAACTATTTGAATCCATGCATAGCATTTCATCAAAATATCCATGATTGATGTCTCTTAATTCTTTTAGCATATATCATCTATTTTCATCTCTTGTGAACTTAGTCATAAAACCATGTTTTATGGCTATGTGTGAAGGTTTTTTGGATAAGGGAGTGAAACTGAGCTCTAAAAGTTAATCGTCTTAACCCACATTCAAACGCTCAACATCCAACTTCATTTGATATGACCATACAGTCATCTCTCACAATGGATAAACTTGTGCTATAGGATTAACCTCTTATGGCCCAAGCACGATTGATGCAAGGAGTACAACACAAATTTGGTCTTTTTGCAACAAACAAGTTATTAACAATGTATCCCCAATCCTCTACTAATCTTGCAACAAGTGGGTTCCCTACGACTATTGTGAATTCTATGGATAAACACAACCAACGTCAGCCACTTGTTTCCAATGTAGGCAAAATGGGAAACTTTGGAGTAAATATATTTGGCATGCTACAATGGAGAAGTTTCAAAGGCTCTCAGGCTACAAGCTCACAATATATTCAAGGGAGCATATATCTCATGTATAGGTCCTTGGAAACACAAACTAATCATTCTCACGATCAACTTGACATGGTGAACTGGGGAAGCAAACAATTTACTAATGTGTAGTTGTTGAGGTCTTTTGAATCATCTATTTATGACACTCATCAACTGTTGCAGTTCTGATTTGTTTGTTCTTACAACACATTTTCCTTGTCCTCAGAGTTGAAGATAATTGTTAAAACTTCATTATGACAATTATTTGTACCATCTAGATGCAGACAATTGCTTTCAATTACTATTGCTTATTTTCTTGTCATCATGTTGGTTATGTTTGTTATCTTTATCTAGATTACAATATAATACTCAAATGGATATTGCTAATTTAGGTTAATATTGGTATATCTTCTATGGATGCTGGATCATCTTAATGATCACATTGGATAGGATGAACCCATGGAATCAGCTTATAACTTGTTCCTCTATTCATGTTCTTGAAATATATCATATATTTTCATCTCTTGCTAATTTACACCTATTTGAATCCATTGATGTCTCTTAATTCTTCTAGTATCTATCATATATTTTGATCTCTTGTTAACTAAGTCATCAAACCATAATTGATCGGTATGTGTGAAGTTTTTTTTTGGAAAAGGGAGGGAAACCAGTCTCTAAAAGTAAATCTTCTTAAACCACATTCAAACGCTCAACATCCATAGCTTCTTGTGTTCTAGCTTCATTAATACTGACATTTATTTTCTATAATTTCATGTAAGCCTCCATGACTTCTTCAGCTTCATTTACAATTTGGTCCAAGACCCTACAACTATTGGATTATTGCGGGATCCCCATGAAAATGAAGTTGGATAAATTCTCTACAAACTTTCAATACTGATTGGCTTAATGGAGCACCTTAATGGTCAACAACTTAAAATGACTTGTAGTGTGCACCTCATGGGGTTTATGGCTATCTTTAACTTTCTTATGAATGAGACAAAACCCAATTCTGTTAATTGGCTTAGAGATCATTTAACTGAGGAAACTTGATAGCTTTAAACCCCAACAAACCTAGAATGGGTGTACTGTTAGGGATCCATGGGCTTGCTTCTTAACTTATCATACAGTGTCTCTCCCCTTTCAAGGTATGTGATGGATACTTTATTTTGAAATAGCTCTTTGTTGATTTAAATTTTTCAAGTAATTCCATTCTACTAAATGATATCATAAGAAAGTGAAATCAATTTTTCAAAACACAAAGCCCACTGTGGACTCTTGGATGTCAAATTTGTTGCAGAGAATGAGATTGGACAAGGTGATACTAAATCTAAATCTAGTACCAAGTTTTCTGAAACCAAATCTAAGGATTCCCAATGCATGAGTTTTTGTTCATCTATGCTCATCTTCCATATGTTATCAACTTATGGTAGTTCCTTTGACACAAGGCATAAGGAGGAAAACATTAAGATTTATCTTTTATTCAAATTGGACTAGATTTAGATAGCATAACATAACACAACACTTTTCATCTATGATCTTTTCCTTTTCACCACATGTTGCAAAGGAAACATTGTAAGGCAGTAACACAAGAAAGAGTAGCATAAAAGAAAGAAGATGCGATATGTTATAACAGTGATTTTTTCTATATTTTTTGTCATTTTTGGTCATTTATTTGAGCTATTTTATCCTCTAACAAGTGAGCAACAATGACCATTTTGTGTCATCTGTTTGATCTAGTGTATCCTCTGCCAAGTGAGAAACAATGACCATTAGTGTTATAAGATAGAAAACTCATCCATCTAATGCTATGCACCGATTTTATTGCACAACATGGGCATAAAAAATAGCAGGGGTTTACTTAGTGATTTATTGTTACACACATGCCTATTTTTACATTGTTTTCACCTTTAGAGAACTCACTTACATGCATGCATAAATATGCAAATAAATGCAAGCACCTTTTCATTAGGTTGCAAATAGAAGCCTTGAATTTTATCATTTTTCATTCAAGCTCATAGGGGCTTCACTCAATGAACCTCTGACATATCACATGCATTCGTCACATACTAAGCAATACCCTTAATTCGACTACATATTGGAAAATAAATCTAAAATAATGTTATTTAACCCCCTACCAATACAAACCCAATACACCTTCCAAATTAAAAAAAACCCCTAATTTCACTAGATATTGTAGGTATCCTTTTTTTAATTAACATTTTTTATACCCTTTTATATTTTTTCATTAACTTTGACCTCCATTTTTTATACCTTCCAATATAAAATCCCTTTACCTCCTATTATATTCTCAATATATTATATCATTTTTTCGTCAATATATACCCCCCAATATGAATGTATGTGGTATGTATGATATGCTCCCTCAGTGACGCCCCCATGTTCAAACTTTCCTCCTAATAGAACCTGTAAGAGGAACTCAAGTAAAAAAAAGTATAAATTGAATGTCCCCAAGAGTTGAACCTAACTAAATATGTCAAGAAGTTAGACACCATTAAAGAAAATTAAATAAAGTTAAAAAATGTTGTCTAACAACCCACCTGTTAGTTGGTGACAGTTCACCATAAAACCAGAGAATAAGAGGACAACATCAACCAAGGAGATCAAATATCATAGGTAGTTTAGTGAATATAGTTATGATTTTACGTCTCCACGTGTTGATACAATATGAGATTTCCATTCAAATAGACTTCCTCGGAGTTTCAAATAATACTATGAATTTCCACTGAGGTGGTCTCATTAAATATAGTCATGGATCATTGAACCTCCACCTAGGCTGGGATGACCTCTCCTTGTCCACCTACTTCCCAAGCAATATCTAAGTTAAGTCAGGATGAGAGAGAAGCCACAAAAAATACCTCCTGTCCCATCTACAGGAAAAAGGAGACAAGAACGAAACCCATGTGTATTAAAAAATCACAATATCAACTAAAATTATATTACCTAATTCTTAAAAAAATAACAAAACCCCCACTTACTGCAAAAGCTTACAAAATGTTACATATTGAATAATTGAAACAATTGTATCTATATCTCTACCACAAATATATATTAATATGAACTGGAAGCTATGACATCCATTTCGAATGGACATAAATTATTGTTTTCAAACTCAAATTATTTTCCAATAATAAGAAATACTTATTAGTCTCTTTACATATTTCTTACCTGCTGCTGCAACAAATACATATCATTGCAAAGAAATTATAAGTTGAGCTCTTTAGGTCAAGTCCCCAAGTTGTCAATTTCCTCTGATTGGTTTCATTCTTGGATTGAAGGAAAGAACCCATACTTTCGATGCTTTCTCGTTTCTGGAAGCATAATTTTGATGTTGCGTGTTGGATTACCCAAGAGGCAGGAATTTTCAAATAGTCTCCATTATGTCACAGAGAATTGGATTCAGAATATTCAAATGGTTTCCATGATGTCACACAAATTTTTAAATGAAACTCATTGTTTTGAATAGTATTATATCATAAAAAAGAATGCAAATTACGTATTGAACAACAGTTGATGGTGAGATTGATAGAGTTTTCTCTCCTAGATTCCATTCTTGATGTGGTCTCAAGTGATTTTAATGGAACTGTTACCCCTAAAACCCTTGAATGCCTCTTGTGCAAGCATGGGTATAATTGCAACTCGCAACATTTATCGTTGCCTTTGCAAACATCCGATTACTACGACCCTCCACAAAACGAAGTTCTGGAATCGAGAATGGCTCTTACAAACTAATTCATGGAAGTTCACATAACCAATAGTAGGATGGATTTAGTAGTACACGTGAACTATTCATGCTCACTCTCGTTGATTTTTCAAAAAATATACAGAACATAATATAACACTAATCCCCAATATTCATTATGAATAGTTCAACTAATGGACTTTCGGTACCTATTTTTCAAGTTTATGAACAAGGCTTCTATAAAAATCCCACAATATTTTAAAGAAGACGGGTTCGTGGCCTTTCCATGGAGATTCTACAATCTACATCAAGTGGAAGAGTTGAAATCATTGATAATAATAGCTCCCATATGGTCAAGCACGATCAACATCTTTGTGTGTCTAGCACCACTAAACACATTCTCAGTTTTGCAGGCAGAGACAATGGACAGACACGTGGGCAAGAACTTTCAGATACCTGCAGGATCATTTGGAATCTTAACTACAGGATCATTTGGAATCTTAACTATGCTAGCACTCTCCTTGTTTTTTCCCATCTACGACAAATTTATCGTGACATATTTATCATGCCCTTCTCCAGGTAAATGACAAAGGATGGCAACGGCATAATGCTTTTACAGAGAATTGGGGTCGGATTGGCCCTTGTCGTATTATCAGTGGCCTTCATCGCGGATGCTGAAACAAAGTGGAGGAACGTGGCGTTAAGCCATGGTTTCACAGAGAAATCGATGGGATGTGATTCCGATGTTAGCACTGTAGTTGGTTCCTCATTATTCTGTGGCCAATCTGGAAGAGGCATTCAATGCATTGGGATAGATGGAATTGATGTCCAGTTAATATTTCCCCAAAAACACGAGTATAGGGAGTGCGTTCTTCTTGCTGTCCAAGGGTTTGTGTAATTATCTCAACAATCTCATCATCAGCATTCTGCATAACACTAGAGGCGGCCTCAGTCACCATAACTGGATAGTGCAAAATCTGAACAAGGCTAAGCTCGACCAATTTTACTGGTTAATAGCAGGATATGGCACTGTCAATCTGCTATATTTAGTCATCATATCTCGCTGGTAGTTTTGTTTTTTTAAATCTAAGGGAATTTTCATTTGCAATCTGTGATGAACTACTCTATGTAGCCCATGTCCCCAGACTTGAACCTAACTAAATATATCAAGAAGTTAAACACCATTAAAGAAAATTAACCATGGCGGTCAGAAGTTAAACACCATTAAAGAAAGTTAAAAAAATGTTGTCTAACATCCCACCTGTTAACCAATAATTGGTTACAGTTCACCATAAAACCAGAGAATAAGAGCACAACATTAACCATGGCCATCGGATATCATAGGTAGTTTAGTGAAACTGGCTATGATTTTGCATCTCTAGATGTTGATACAAGATGAGATATCCATTCAAACACACTTCCTCAAAGTTTCAAATAATACTATGAATTTCCACTAAGGTGGTCTTATTAAATATAGCCATGGATCATTGAGCCTCCACCTAGGCTTAATCCTGTAGTGGGATGACCTCTCCTTGCCCCCCTACTTCCCAAACATTATCTAAATTGAGCCATGATGAAAGAGAAGCCACACAAAACCCCTCCTATCCCACCTCTACGAAAAAGGAAACGCCATATCTTATTAGTAAATGCATAGAGAAGGTAATGCCCCAAGTACGGAATGCCAAATGAATGGAAAAAACCCAGAACTTGTCCAACCCTCCAAGAGAAATAAGAGATACCTTGGTGGAGAAATAAGAGATACCTTGGTGGAGAAGGCCACAACAAGAACAAGATCCATATGCATTTAAAAAGGAAAATCCTCATAAACAATTTCGATGAGATTAGTTTCTTACCTAACATCATTTTATATTTATTTCTCTAAATAGTTAATGACCATGTATTTGCAGGTTTCCAGCGTATCCTCCAGATTTCAATTTTGCACGGGTATTATCAATAATAAAAACCACTTTATGTTTTTGTTACTATACTTTTGTCTTTTATTATTTATGGTTTTGTTTTATATTCTGCATGCAGTACCAATGAGTTCATATTCTCCGGATTTCAATTTTGCACGGGTATTATCACTAATAAAAACCACTTTATGTTTTTGTTACTATACTTTTGTCTTTTATTATTTATGGTTTTGTTTTATATTCTGCATGCAGTACCAATGATTTCATATTATATTTTATATATTTTAGAGGTCATTCTTCCCTTTTCAATCAAGTAGAGATGCTACTAAAAGCCATGTATTTATATGTCAACTTTTAGGTTGTAATAAGGGATGGGAGAGAATATGCCTCGTCACTTGTTCGTGTCTTATATGTCTATGTCTACTTGCTTTGCTGCAGGGATATTATAATGTGAGGTTTGAGTTAAACACTCATATGCATGTTTCAATCATAGCTTTCAAAGGAAGGTCAACAAGGTTCAATTTCGCTTCAATGTTTAAATCCCCACATATATGGCCTATCTTTCTCTCTACATGAGTTTTCAGTTAAAGCCATTTACGCAGGTTTCAATTAGACTGGGTTAAAATTCAAAGGAAGATTATGGTGGAATTGTTATTAAATGATGAACATGTTTTTGAAACCATTTGTATGTTTTAAACTGATTCTGTAGGATAGTTTCTATATTTTTTAGCTTTAGAATTGTTTCAAATTATGTCAATCATAGCTTTTAGAATGTGGCATAAGAAAGAGGGGAAAGTCATTTCTGGTAGGTTGTTACTATAGAAAAGGAAAAGTGCGATGTTCTACATTGTGATCTATTTTTCATTAGCAAAAGCTTGGGTTTATTGTCATTTGTTGACAACGTTTTGATTTTGAACTTTAGCAATGAAGTCTTGGTTCAGTTATTTGATTGGAAACCTACTTGAAATCCTTTAGGGTGAGAACACAAAGAGTGTGTTGATAGCATCAACCTTTATCTATTTAAAGCGTAAATATTTCACAAAAATTGCAATGGAGCTGCCTACTGTAAGTCCCAAAATATTGTTGTCTGGCCCTGCAGATTTGTTGTCTTTCCTTCTTACCAAACAAATTTTTTAGTATATCATTATCATTAAGTTATTTACTCACTTTATCCAGTATCTTGTCTTATTTTAAACTCTTACTCTGGGCTCTAAGATATATCAAGAGATGTTAATAAAGGCTTTAGCGAATCATTTTGATGCAAAATTGCTTATTTTTTTTTATAGTAATTCAATGCCATTGGTACGTTGTCCAATATTATAATGTCAATCAAGTTAGACTATTATTATTTCATGCTCATTGTAGTATATGAGTTTTTTAATTGAAATGGATCCGTTGATTTTAAATGAGCTATTTTTCTGGAGTGTAACAAGAGTCGCCTAGGAAATTAGTGCTTTACTTTTTTGAAGTACAAAATTTGTTATTCCATTTTGGTTACTTTACAAAAAGACTTACTCATCTGTCTTTGTCATAGTAATGTTCATTGATTTGGATTATATTGCAAGGCTCATCCATGAAGGATGCAGATGCTTTGAAGGTAGGCTTAAGATTTGAAAGTAAATGTGATTCAAGCAATGCTTAGTATATGGTGATAATATGCCATCAAAAAGTGGGGCTTCACTAAGCACTGAAGTTGGCATAGCATGTTGTTCTCAGCCAAGCATTTTATTAAAGACATTGGATACAACAACGACTCAGTGCAAACAAATGTATATAAGAGTAACCCAGTTTGGGTAACTTCATATAATGGTGATCTAATTTAGATAATTGCATATAGTGGTGACCTAGTTGGTAATATTGTTACTTTAGTGGAATCCAAGCTTGAAAGATCTAGCAGCCATGAATCCCCAAATGCCAATGTTGAAAGATTTATATGGGAGTAGGAGAATGAGAATTGGTTGAAGAATATGTCAGTTTTGGAGGCAGGGATGACATGGCATATTCTTAGTGGATGTTCAACATGGACACTGAACGCAGGCAGACTCGAATGAATCACCTCTGCTAAGATTGAATTTCAAAGTGTCTCACTCGATTATTGTTATGAATGAGCAAAAAGTACAATCCTACTGCATTAGCCTTAAAATTTGGTAAATTCATTTGGTTAAATAGTTATGAACCCATGGATCAGTTGCTAAACTCATGGATCAATTGCACCCATTGTTTGCCTACGACCTTTTGTAAGTAAAATCCTCAGTAGATATATTGTAATGACAAAGAATTTGTAACTGACCAGTATGCACTTCCCACCCGTCCAAGCCAAGTTGAAAACATGGGCGGATGCTTAACCCATAGTAGATAACATAGATACATATAATTATGCTAAATGTAGTTCCATACACGGAATTATGTTTTATCTTTACCAATTTTTTTCAAGAGAGGTTTTGATTATAAGTGTGTCCTTGATTTTTGCTCCAAATGTTGTAGCTGACACGTTTATTGTGAGTGCTACTCTTTCCTAGGCCACTGCCTTACAGTATTTCCTTTGCAACATTTGATGCAATTGCTAGTAATTAAACTATATTTAAATTAAATTACACGTACTAGCTAATAAAACTTGTTAAAAATATATATTTTACAAAGTGCAAAATATTATCATTTATATCGTTATTTATATAATAATTTGGATATGATTTTTTAACGAGATTATGATTTTTT
>APFE030170521.1:13816-55758 GCA_000404065.3 Pinus taeda | reverse complement strand
AGGTTGTTGAAAATAGCAACAAGAAATGCTAAATATAGAAGTGATAAAAATAGCACTTCCATAAATAACATTTCGGGATACCTTCCTATTTTAGTTAGTCCCTGAACTAAAATAGAGAAGTAAAATTCAAATTTGATCTTAGTAGTTGTTTGTAAAATAATTAATTAATTCATCTTGAGTTAATTAGTTGTAGAAAATCAAACATGAAGTCTATGTGAGGACATGCAACAGTTATCCCATAAATTGAGGAATTTATCCCTTAGTTAAAGAGATAAAGATGAGTTGTAATTTGAGTTATAATTAGTTAGCTCAGTGAACTGAGCTAAGTCCAATTAGATTAGTTCAAATAGTTTGTTGAACTAATTGTGAGTTCAGTTAGTTAATGCATGCATGTATGTAACTGCTACACTTCAAATAACTGAATATTCTCCCATAAATAACTCATGCATGTCAGTTCAGTCAAAGACCCACTTGAGATCAGAAGAAGGGACAATCTACTATTAGTTGGAGGATTTTTCCTATATAGGAAACTCATCCATGCAGAAGGAATTATCCACTTTAGGACTGCGCAGTTAATATTGAGTTTAATGTGATGTGTCAGAGGTGAATTCACACAGGTTGTAGAAATGGACCCCAGGAGAAACTTCGCAAGGAAATAGGAGGCTTGGAGGGAAGAGGAGAAGGTTTGTGAGAAGCCTTTGACTGTCTATGAGCAACAGAGGGATTGTACTGAGAGCTGGATAGCTCGTGAGCTAAAACTTTGTGTAATCCGAACTATTTTCCACTTGTATGATAATACAGAGATCGGGGTTTTTAGCTGAGGTTTTCCCCAGAGTATTCCTCTACGTTTCATGTGTATGATTTATTCTTCTCTGTTATATGTGTTCTGATTGATCTAACTCAAATTGATTAAGCTTCCACAAAGTTTGATAGTAGAACTAGATCAAGTATTTTGCTTTAGTATATTGCATTATGAGGTGATCTACGGTGAAATTCTACATGGTATCAGAGCAAAGGTGATCAAAGTGAAGAAAAATATACAAGAAGGGAGAAGGGAGAAGTCTGAGGTTCCTGAATATAGAAATCAAGTTCTTATCACATCTCAATTTCACCAATGGTGTTCAGCAGTTTAAGACTTGAGTATGCCCTTGGTGGCAACTCGAATTATATAGCCTGGAAGGATCGCATGGAAGCAGTATTAGAGGATAAAGGTCTAAAGGACTTCATTGATCAAGAAGTCCCCAAGCTGGCAGCAGCTGATGCTACAGAATTGGCAGAATGGAAGAAATGTGTGGCTAGAGCAAGGAGAATCCTCCTGGAGGGAGTTCAAGACCACATTGTCTCGAGCCTCCATGGGAAGGAGACACTGTTTTCGATGTGGAAAACATTGAAAGATCTATATCAGACAGCAGCGATCAAAGGAAGCTGGCGCTAAAAGACAAGCTTCGAAAAATCAAGTATGAAAAGGGCGACACGATCTCTACATATCTGAACAAGCTCACCACCTGCAGGGATGAGCTTGGAAGTGTAGGGATCACGACAGCCGATGATGACATGGTGAGTCTTGCACTCCTCGGTCTTCTTAAGAGCTGGCATAGCTACCAAGACTCGGTCAATGGAAGAGAAAAACTACTAGATTGGGAGAAAATTTGGTCGGATCTAATGTAGGAGGAGATAAGAAGAAGCACCAAAGATGGATCCTCATCAAAGAAAGATGATGAGGAAAATCTAGCCTTAGCGAGTAAGGCAAGGAAGGGGAAAGGGAAGGTGTCCCATTCCAAATCCAGTTCCTCCCATGGCGGGAAGAAGTTTGACAAATCAAAAGTGTGATGCTTTCATTTTCATGAAGTGGGCATTATGCTACGAATTGTCCACAAAAGAAATCAAAGAAGGGATCCTTGAAGGGATCTGATAGTGAGACACTGGCCTCACAGTTCGAGTTGGATTTCTCTCTTATCGCATGCATGGTTTCATCAATGGTGGGATGTGTGTGGTACCTAGACAGTGGAGCTTCTTTCCACATGTCAGGTGACAAGAATCTTTTCAGTACCTTGGAGGAGAAGGATCTCCAGATGCAGATCGAGATGGCCGATGATGGAAAGTACTGTGTTTCAGGTGAAGGTACATTTGTGTTTCAGAGGGAGAATGGAACTCCTCTCACCCTAACTGATGTAAAGTATGTACCAGGTCTGAAGAAGAATCTTGTGTTTGTTGTTATGCTGAAGATAAAGGCTATGATGTAGGTTTTTAGTAAAGGAAAGCTATTCCTGAGGCATATCGGCACTAGACAGAGTAAGCGAATCAGGATTCGAGTAAAGAATCTCTACAAGCTAGAGATAGATGACTGTGTTGCATTGAGTTCCAAAGCTGAAATGGTGTTGAGCCAAGATGTTGGCGAGCTATGGCATAGAAGATTGGGCCACTTGCACCATGGAGCCCTGAAGATCATGCAGCAAATTTCTACTAGACTTCCCAAGGGAAAACTAGAGTAGACGAATACATGCAAAGGTTGTACCTTGGGTAAGTATGTGAAATCTTCCTTTCCAAATCGAGACAATAGAATTAGAGCAATCCTGGCGCGAGTTCACTCAGATGTTTGTAGACCTTTCTCTACAGCCTCCACTGCTAAACAAAGGTACTATGTTATTTTTATTGATGATTTTTCTTGTAGATGTTGGATCTACTTTATGCAAAAGAAGGATCAGACCTTCTTGAGGTTTTGTGAGTTTAAAGCCTTGGAAGAGAAAGAATTTGGAATGAAAATAAAAGCCTTGTGTAGCGACAATGGTGGAGAGTATGTCTCCCAACAGTTTAAGGACTTCTGTGCTGCACAAGGAATTAAACGAGAGTTGACGGCACCCCATAACCCACAAAATAATGGGGTGGCCGAAAGGAAGAATAGATCGATTGTGGGAGCAGCTCGAGTGATGTTGCATGACCAAATTCTACCACTGCATCTGTGGGTCGAGGCATGCAATACAGCAGTATACTTGTAGAACAGAAGCTCGCACCATATACTGGGAATGAAGACACCTATGGAGGCCTTTTCTGGGAAGTGACCAGATGTGAGTCACTTCCAAATCTTTTGATCATCAGTTTACTCTCATGTGACCAAAGATGCCTGGGAGAAGCTAGATCCAACAGTTGATTTGGGAATACTTATTGGGTACACTGATACACCCCACAACTATCGGGTGTACCTGTCGTCCAGTCAGAGAACAGTGGTACGCAGGGATCTAAAGTTCGACGAGCAGAAAGCCATGCAAGTATCACTTGAGAGGGAGCTCAAGTTGCATGCAAAGGAGGAACTTTCAGTTACTAAGGAGGAGGAGCCTCAGATTGATGCGGAGCAGCCGCATGCAGAGGATCCGGGAGTGGAGACATCCACTCATGCTGAGACTTCCAGAGATGGGAGAAAATGCTCAAGGGAAGCTGACAGGTTGATGTTGGATGCGCGGGAGAATGTGGGACAACCATCTTCTCAGCACATACAGAGGAGGTTGCCTGAGCGATACACTAGATACATGGCCCCGGTTGGGGAGTGTGTAGAGTCTGAACCTTCTTCATTCGAGGAGGCAGTGCAGCAACCAGTCTGGGTTGATGCAATGGTAGAGGAGTACAACTTTATCATCCAGAAAAGTGTGTGGGATGTTGTCCTAAGACCTCGGGACAAGTCAGTGGTGAGTTCCAGATGGCTTTACAAGGTAAAGCAGGTAGCTGATGGCAGTGTTGAGAAACATAAGGCAATGTTTGTTGCCTGTGGTTTCTCATAGGTCGAGGGGATGAACTATGATGAGACTTTTGTTCCTATAGCAAGGTACTCATCTATCATATCGATGTTGGCACTATCAGCTCAGATGGGTTGGAAGATCCATCAGATGGATGTGAAGACAGCATTCCTCAATGGGAAGATTGAGGAGGAGGTATACATTGAGCAGCCAGAGGGTTTCGAGACCTTCGATCGTAAGTCGCATGTGTACCGACTCAAGAGGGCTTTGTATGGGTTGAAGAAAGCACCCCATGCTTGGTACACTAGGATCAACAGCTATTTCACCAGGTTGGGCTTCACCAAGAGTGAAGCAAATGCGAACCTTTACCACATCATGGTAGAAGGTAAGCCATTGATCATTGTTCTTTATGTCGATGATCTGATTTTGACAGGTGATGATCAGTTAATCTAGTCTTTCAAGGAGGACCTTACAAGAGAGTTCGAAATGAAAGACATGGGTCTTATGCACTACTTTCTAGGCATGGAGGTGTGGCAGAAAGATGGTGAACTATTTGTGTCTCAAGGCAAGTATACCGATGAGATACTCAGGCGCTTTCACATGGAGAAGTGCAAGCCCATGTAGACTCCTTTAGCTAGAAATTGGAGTAAGGAGGATGCTACTTCAGGTGAGGTAGTAGCTGCTACTGTTTATCGGCAACTTGTGGGTTCACTTATGTATCTGGTGAACACACGACCAGACTTATGCTTTGCGGTGAACTAGTTGAGTCAAGCTATGGTTCAACCTAACAAGTTGTTTTGGAAGGCAGCGAAGCAATTGTTGAGATACCTCATAGGCACATCTCAGTTTGGATTGTGGTACAAACAGACAAAGGGATTGAAGCTTCAGGGCTTCACAGATGTGGATTGGGCAAGGAGACCATCAGACCAGAAGAGCACTTTTGGAGGAATCTTCAACCTTAGTTCAGTTGCAGTTTCCTGGTACAGCAGGAAACAAATATCAGTTACACTTAGCTTAGCATAGGCTGAACACATGGCTGCTAGTCAGGCTACATGTGAGGCCATTTGGATGCAGAAGATTCTAGTGCGATTGTTTGGTCAAAGGATGGATCCAACTGTGATCTACTATGACAATCAGAGTTGTATCAAACTCTCTAAGAATCCAATTTTTTATGACAGGTCCAAGCACATTGATATTCGGTATCACCATCTTCGAGACTGTGTGGTCAAGAGGATCATGTTGTTGTTGTATGTTTCAACCGAGGAATAGATGCAGATATTGTTGAATTGAGGCTTCTGTGATCTGTATCAGGTTTATGAAAGTAGTCTTCAGCAAAAATCACATCATATTTTATTTGTCAACACGTCTCAAACCCACAGTGTGGTTCATTGTCAGGACGAGTTGAAGAATTAGATCATAATTGCATGTTAAATAGAGAGAGCAAGACCTCAAAAGGTTAAATTTGATTGGAAAACGGCTATAATTGATTGGACAACTAGATTGTACTAATGGCTACTACGAAATGCTAAGCTTGATTGGGCACCAAGACCAAGAAATAGGGAGAGGAATTTTTTTTTTTTTTTTTGAGAGTATGAAATAATAATCTATTTATGTTCTTTTAATTAAATAATATATAGTTAGTAAGTTAATATAAGGGATATTATATAATATTTAATTGAAATAATAAGAAATATTTTTAATTAGATACCCATTATTTTGTTAAATAAAGACCCCAAACTAACTAAATGAAATCCCACTAATTGGTCCATTAATAATTTATAACTACTTAATAATATATATATATATATATAAGTTAATAAAGCTTATTACTTAGTGGGCAGAAAAAAATGTTAGGTTGGTTTGTTAAAATTGCTATGTTAAGGTAGAGCAACAATCTATTAATAGGCTCTATAGTTAAAACTAGGTATGTAAATAGTTTGTTAATTTATTTATGTGGGTTAGTATGTTATATATATTATAGTAAAAGTTTGAGTTTAATTAATAAGAACCATAATCTTATTACTAAATACTATTCTAGTAATAATTTTTTATGAAATAAAAAATTTTAGATAACCTAAAAAATAGTCAAATAATTACCTCAAACTAACTATAATTTGATTTTGTCTCGATAAAATTAATATGTTAATTCAATTAGAAAGAATATAGAACTTACCATAGGTTAGTTAATTTATTTATTTTATTTATATCTAAAGGGTTGAAAAGAAAAACCATACTATTGGAATTCTTCCATCCACGAGAAGGAACAGACAATGCTTGCTTCAACACCTTACTAGGTAACTAAAATCAAACCTAGACACTAAAAAAGGGGAGGGAGGCGAGGTTGGGGGGGTTGGGCAAAGTCGAAGAGGAAGAAAAGAAAACAAGCAGTCTTAAAGATGAGGGGGAAGACAAAGAAGATCGTAGTGAAGAACCACCCAAGGGGCGGGAGAGGAAAGGCGAAAGCTAGGAGGAAAGGGCAGGCATCGTCAAAATGCAAGTTCGAGTTCCACAGAGACAGGATTGGGGTTACTAATAATCCCTTTCTTGTTGTGAGGGAGTGTTGAAAATAGCAACAAGAAATGCTAAATATAGAAGTGATAAAAATAGCACTGCCATAAATAGCATTTCGGGATACCTTCCTATTTTAATTAGTCCTTGAACTAAAATAGAAAAGTAAAATTCAAATTTGATCTTAGTAGCTATTTGTAAAATAATCAATTAATTCATCATGAGTTAATTAGTTGTAGAAAATCAAACATAAAGTCTATGCGAGGACATGCAATAGTTATCCCATAAATTGAGGAATTTATCCCTTAGTTTAAGAGATAAGGATGAGTTGTAATTTGAGTTGTAGTTAGTTAGCTCAGTTAACTGAGTTAAGTCCAGTTAGATTAGTTCAAATAGTTTGTTGAACTAATTGTGAGTCCTGTTAGTTAATGCATGCATGCATGTAACTGCTGCACTTCAGATAACTGAATATTCTCTCATAAATAACTCATGCATTTCAGTTCAGTCAGAGACCCAGTTGAGATCAGAGGAAGGGATAGTGTACTATAAGTTGGAGGATTTTTCCTATATAGGAAACTCATCCATGCAAAAGGAATTATCTCCTTCAAGACTGCACAGTTACTATTGAGTTTAATGTGTTGTGTGAGAGGTGAATTCACACAGGGGGCAACATTGGACCCCAAGAGAAATTGCGCAAGGAAATAGGAGGCTTAGAGGGCAGAGGAGAAGGTTCGTGAGAAGCCTTTGACTGTCTATAAGCAGCAGAGGGATTGCACTGAGAACTGGATAGCTTGTGAGCTAAAGCTTTGTGTAATCCGGACTATTTTCCACTTGTATGATAATACAAAGATCGGGGTTTTTAGCTGAGGCTTTCCCCAGAGTATTCTTCTGTGTTTCATGTGTATGATTTCTTCTTCTCTGTTATATGTGTTCTGATTGATCTAGCTCAAATTGATTAAGCTTCCGCAAAGTTTGATAGTAGAAGTAGATCAAGTATTTTGCTTTAGTATATTGCATTATCAAACATTCTACATAGGTTAAGAAGGCTCAACTTACCCATATTATACAACTAATCACATTAGATTACCTTTTTCCCTCATTCCAACTACAAAGATGTAGGATAAACTAGAGCCTTGTGTAGACCATAGGTATATATAAATGTTGTATCGTTGTACTGTTTCTAATATGTTTGTTTTAAGTTTTCTTGAGGAAATCTTACATAAGTAAGCCTAACCTACAAAATCAAACCTTCCAACTATACACCAAGTAAATGAAAAATGAAATTAGACCTAAACACAAAATTTGAGCACAACAAACTTGCAAAATTAAATTAGACCAAATTGAAATTGAGTACCATTTATTGCAATTGAAAACAAAATCTACCTTGATTTTTACCATTACTTATATCGATAAGAATAACAACAAACTCTACCTTGAATTTCTACCACTACTTATATTGATAAGAATAACAACAAACTCGCTTATGTTATTCCTTAAAACATCATCCAACTATTCAATCTACGGTGTTTCAGGCAAATAGAATAATTTAATTATCTTAAAAAATATTTGAAACATTCGTATTTTCCAAAATTCACAACTTCAATTTGTAACTTAACAAACTTTTAACATTCGTATTTTCCAAAATTCACAACTTCAATTTGTAACTTAACAAACTTTTACTAATATATGAACTAAAGGAATAAAAAAAAAAATCAGTACTTAAAAAAAATTAAATTCAACTTTACAACATTGATTATAAAAATAAATAAAGTATGATATTTGTAGATTAACATTAAAATTGATAAAAATGTAATTATTGACCTTTTATGTATAATATTTTAAAGTAGTTTATATATTTTCGAATTTTTCATTTTTACAGTTATTCAGGTAAATATATGAAAAATAGAGTTATATTGATAAATTAAAAAATTTTAAATTTTTAAGGTAATAATGCAAATAAAATGAAATTGGGAAAATTTTAATTTTTTTTAAAAATTGATTATAAATTAATTTAATTTAGTCAATTTATTTGCATGCTTTATAACCAAATATATTATAAAGCGGTTTGGAATTTAGATGAGGAATGGATCAAATCAACATTTAAGAATAAAGAGACTATAAAATTAAGGTAAATAAAAATCATTTAAAGATTTCACAAATTAACAATTTATTTAAGATAAAATTTAGTATTAATTGAATGGTATTAATTTATCATTTGATAGTTTTTCTGATATAGTTTAAAAAAATAGGAAAATAAATTAAATTATAATTTTATTTTAATAATAATTAATTATCAAATTAATATGAATTATTATTATATAATATATATATATATATAAATATATATTATATATATATTTAAAAAACATGTAATAATATTTTTAATCTTGAAAAGTAATCTTTATTAACTTATGGAGATTCTTAATATGTAAATATGATTTGTATTAATAACCATGGGGCTAATGCTAGTGCTTATCATTATCCTATGCCCAAAATTTTCATATTTTAATTTTATATGGACACTAGCTCATATGATTTTTTTAAATCAAAAAATTTAATTAAATAATATAAATGAAATAATTACTTTTGAGATAAATCTCAATCTTTGATCTATAATTACTAGTATATTTTAGAATATTTCTTAAATATTAAAAAAATCACCATTCACCTAATAATTATTGATAATTAAATTAAAACTATGGAAGTCCTATTCCAAAATAGGCATTCCTATCAACATAATTATATTATAAACTTAAATTTAATTCAACTCAATATGTATCAAATGTATAATATTATGTGAATAAAGCTATAATTTAAGGGAAAAAACATAACATAAAAACAAAAGTGCTTTGTTAAGTATAATTTCATAATAATCATGTATGAGATTTATAATATAAATTAATTCGTTTATATTGCTATAATAGACTTTTGGATATAAATTGTGTTTTTAGTTTTGAAACTTTGGACATTAAGTGGATAGTCCACCCATCTTTTGACACTCCACCCGGCAAAAGAAATTTGAATATTTGAACCTAGTGCCTAAAAAAGGATGATCATATTTCTTCAAGGCTCTTTTGGTGATAAATTGTATTCACAATTTTAAGATTTTCAATGTTTCCAGTGGAAACTCCACCCATCATTAGGAACAAAAGAAGCTTTATTGTTTAGAGGCATTACTAAGAAAGGATGATGGATGCTCATATTGTTATAAGAGACTTATGGATATAAATTGTGTTCATAACTAGCGCTTGGGATCATCTAGTTTGTTGAAATGGGATTGCATGGGGGCAAGGGACTGGGGAGAGAGAGTAATTGGGGTGGTGGGAGTAGCTGGGAGGTGAAGGGTTAAGGAAGTCATCGTAGCTGTAGAAGCTTTGTAGGAATATTACTCTACTTGGGCTATGCATTCTCATGCATGGGGTCTGTTTGGGTTTTCCTCTGCTTTGGCATTCTCCTATTGCGCATGAGGATCATAGGTACGGGGAGGAAAGGATCCTAGATGAATGAAACTTGTTTGATCATATGCTTGGCAAACCTAAGGGGAAAGGGTAGGGTAGCAGCAATTGTTGTAAAGGTAATTCCAGTTTGTGTCTTGGAACGAGGCATGAAGACTAGGGCTTAGTGGAGGTTGGGGGCCATGAGGGTGGACACCAAGGCCCCGAGGAAAGTCAGTAGTGGGGAGGGTGTCTGGGACAGGAGTCCTCCGACACTGGGGAATTGGTATGCTAGGATAGCCAGCCAGGCTAGCTTCGACTAGCGGCGAGAGTAAGCGATGGTTCATAAAATAAGGAAGGGATACTTGGTCGATAAAGGGGCTCAGAAGACGGGAGGTCAAGGTGAGTATAGGAAAGAATGGCAGATATGAAGTGAGGGGGATGGGGACGAGATCAGCCAATAAGGGGCACTGGGGAGAAGGAGCAAGGCTCCTTTGACAGGGTTTTTAGTCTCTAACCTGTGGGCAACCACACAATTTGTGACCGAAATCATGGCCATTATTGGCATAGGGCATGGGGCATGCATGGGTGTCTGGGGCATCTTAGGTAGGGGTCTTCTGTGCTCGAGGGCTTTGATGAACATAACTAGTGGCTATAAAAAATTATGAAAATAATGGTTTGGAATTATTGGTTGCTTATTCCTGAAGCAAGTAACTCTCCTTGGAGGAAGAAAGTGTTGAAGCTAGTTCCATGCCACCATCAGCAACAGGCTAGAAGGACATGGAATAGTTTAGCAATGGCATGAGCATCAAAAGGCAAGGGCAGAGGCAAGAGACCACGAGAGAGCGAGGTTGAGGCTGAGTCGAGCAATGTTAGAAAATGTCGTGGGAGGAAACTAGTGGACAGATTGATCCAAGAAGCGGTGGTTGCATATGTGGGTGGCACTAGAGAGGAGATTCAACGGCTCATCGTAGAGTGGGAGGAGGACATCAACAGATTTGAGAATGTGGGGACAATGGACGTGGAAGAGTAGAAGGTCCTGGTTCTTGATCTAGGACACACTCGCGGTAGAGAAACACAATATAAATAGACTCTACACTTGTACTGGCTACTAAAATGCCTCCTAGGGAAGGCAATGGAACAAATTTGGATGACCACTATTAAGGACTTTCCAGACTACAAGCAGGACTTTCAAAAGATCCAAGCTCAACTGCAAAAATAGGATGGTTATCTGGATCAAATCGAGGAAAAATTCTCAAGCACGTTCTTGCTGGCCGAGTTGCGCGGATCCAGTGCGAATGTCTGGGACCCAAGTACCTCAACCTTGACTAATCATGAGAACTAGAAGGATGAAGTCATAGTATTTTTTCTTAAGTTTATATGCGGATAGCATTTACTTTACAATTTGCAGTAGTTTATATATATATATATATATATATATATATATTATACTATATAATATATATATATAAATATATAGAATAGATAGATATAACTACTTCCAAATTGTAAAGTAAATGCTATCTGCATATAAACTTAAGAAGAAATACTATATACATCATCCTTCTAGTTCTCATATATATATATATATATAGATATATATATAAGCTCATGGTTTGGACATGATAATCAAGTATATATAGCTTGGATAGATAGACTAACTATTTTTTGCTACTAGATGGCATATAATGTGATTAGGTGGTCAACAAACCTGGTTTCTCAATGGGCAGGTTGAGACCACCTAACCAAGCTAAGTCATTGTAACTTTCTTGCATATATTATAATGAAAAAGAAGGATCTACCAAGCTTAAGAAAAAAAATTAAGATTAAAAATAATTAATATTAAATTAAAAACTATTGCTTCAGATGGCATGTTTGGCACGTGAAAGGGTGGGAGGAAAGTTGGCACCATCCCACATGGCCACATGACTATGGATGTGGCAACATGCCCCCTTAATTTTTTAAACATGAAGTACATTCATGGCATGGGGAACACCCTCAATTTATTGTTTGATGTTCATCAAATGGATCACCACCCATACACTTCAGCGCTACATAAAATCCACACTTTAATATATGTCTTTGGACCTCCTCATCTAACCTATTTTCATTATGCATTTGACCAAATGTTACATCCATTAATGAGGAGTTTCAATGAAAATATTTTGGTTACCACCCACACCATATCCGATAGCAAAATCAAACATAAGGCTTTCAGGCAATGTTTAGAATTTCAATTTGTTAACTTAGGGGCTTTGGAAATGTAAAACCATTTCTGATGGAGTTGGGTCTTTGATCCCCAGATCAACCCTACCTATTCCTATGTGTCATGCACAAAACATATTTTTCCTTCTTTGGCTATATACATCTCATACTTTCTCAATTTTCATAGAGAGTTTCTTGAGAATATATTCCAATTTGTTAACAAGATTTGTTCCATGGTTCTAACATTTTTCTTTATCTCTAAACTACAATTCATGTCATCCACTAAAATTCATTATTGGATAGAGACATATATTTCTTTTTGGACCTAGTTATGGAGCTTTGGTATAGTGACAATCCATCTCGTCATTCGACTTTCCATACCTTGTTTCTAGTCAATCATCCTCACCCCTTGGCTATTTCTTTCTCTTATGCCTTTAGGTAGCTCAATTTTGAACTCCACCTATGTTAATTTTTTGGGTTTTATTTCCTTCTTGTTAGTTTTGGTTTCCATACAACCTTGTTGGCACCTCATTCTCTCTCAACACTTTGACCTTTAGAGTGCATATTCCCTTTGGAATCATCCTTTCTTAAAAAATTTGCTTCTTTTCCAACCCTCTTTTAATTTCAAACTCCTACTTTGGAAATTATTTCGAGCATGCTTTCCTATGGACATCTCACACCCTACACACCCTTGCCTCTTCTTTGACACTCCGATCCTCACTTTCCATCTCATCCTTCCTCCTCATGTAGCAAAAATGCCCCATCAAAGGGTTCATGTTCATCAAGGGGCAACATACTATCAGGAGTGTGGTAGTTGGGGCAACATGTGTGCTCAATTAAGAGCTGAAGGCTCTAAAAAACCATTTTCGAGGTCTCACCCTACCTCTTATTCAGGGAAAACTCTCAGAAGTTGAAAGGGAAATAACCAACCAACAACATATTCTCTCAGACGTTAAGGTACTGGAAAATATAATAGATTGGGTACCTGATGTAGGTCACATGCATGGATGATATAATTAATACATGTACATGGTGAATCTATATTAGCATGTGAAGTATTTATTTGGAAAATTCTTATTGGAAAGGCACGAACACAAGGAGGACTCCTCCTCTCAATGGAACACCTACACCAGCACATGACAAACCTAGACCATTGACTCGAGTGCATCAAGAAGCACCTTGGAATTCTCCCTATCGTTGACTACTCATCAAGTAGCAACAGGATCCAATCCAGGTTGCAGCAACAAAGTCAACTACATCGTCTTAGTCTATTAACTCTTATTATGTTTTCAATTTATCAATTATTGGTTTATTTTTCTTTCTCTGAAGTCCTTGAAGGCATGACTTTTAGCATATGTATTTTGTATTTTGAATCTTAAGGAAACTTCTTGTCTTCTTCCTCTCATAAACAAATACATTTTTGGATATGGTCGAATTTCCCCAGTGTCTGGAAAATCATAAAACCTCTATAACCTTCATTTAACATCTTGTTTGGAAGGTAATACAATTATTTATTCCACAAAGAAAAACATATTTGATTATGATTAATAAAAATAAAAAGATATTATAGGAGTCAAAAACAAATAAAATATAACATGAAATATTAATATAAAAAGGAGGATAAATGAGGATGTTAGAGGGAAAATCACGAAGTGAATTTTATTAAATTAGCCATGAATACTGATCAAATAATAAAATATAAAATATCTAGATAGGGGAAGGTCAAGAAAAAATATGTAATTTTAAAGGTCGAGGTGATGAATAATGGCCTTCCATGATTGGATAACTTTATAGCCATATTCATGATTAAATTTATTTGGGCACTTTTTAATTTCAAGAGTTCTTGAATGGTCCATGAAGTGTAATAAGGATTTGAGGCCAGGATTTTAGTTTGGTCAAATTAGATGACATGGTTTGAAGAAGAACATATTTCGATATGTGATTGTGGGTGATGTTAGTGATATACCCTTTGAGACATGCTTTAAATGTGCTCTCAGTTTGGCCAATGTATGATTTTCCACAGAGTAAGGAATTTGGTAAAATCTTGATCCTTGTATAGGTCTTAACTTGTCCTTGATAAAATATAGTAAGTTCTTACGAATTTTATAGGCTTTAAAGAGTGTTTTGATATTCTAAGTTTAAATGAGAATTTTAATATGATATCAGGGGTACTATATGGCAGCAAATGAAGGCTCGAGGTTTGGGTAGGATGAATATTTTAGAATTGTGGTTTTGAACCCCACAAAATGCTCTGTTAATTAAGGGTTAAACTACCATTATCATGAATGAATTTGATTACAGTGTAGATTATTGTAAATGTATAAGTGTTAACATATTTTCCTTTATTATCTATCTTAAATTTTAAAGTTGATATATAGATTGGTCTTTTAAAAGGGCCTTGTAGGCCAAAAAAAGTTCAAAAAATCATTTTTACATTTTAATAATTAAATATAAGTGCACTTGGAGAAGTCATCAATGAAAGTTAAGAATTACTCAAATCCATCGAAAGAAGTAAAAGGAAATGAAATACATAAACATTATAAAAAAATTGTACGGAGGCAAAGGTGTGCTAAGAGGCACATTTTTCAAAACTATCAAGATGATTTTTTCTAAGAGAACAATCAAGACAAACAACATCCTTGTAGTAAAGGAGAGGAAGATTAGTCACCATATTTTTATTACATGTTTTTTTTCCAATGAGTGATAATTCAAATGATTGATTTGATTATGCCAAAGTTTGTTAAGTCATGACTATGAGCAACAAAAACTGAAATATGAAATTATAATATAAAAAATTCAAATTTATATTGGGAATATCATCAATGATTCTAGTTGTTAGGACATGCTTACGATCATTTAAATCCATGATTACAACTTCACAAAGTGAAAATTATACTATTTTACTTACACTTGAGTGAATGATTTGATAAATTGATAGAAAGTTATAGGAAAGACTTGAAACACATAATACATCATTAAATGATGATATAATTAAATTATTCCATACCATAAAACATGAAGAGAATTATCATTACTACAAATATTTTCTAGATTCATTAAGAGTAGAAAAGATGGATCTTTCCTCTTGCCATATGATAAGATGATCCATGATGAATAAGCCACACATTAGAAGAAGAAAAAGTACATGTTGAGTCAAAGGAAAAACTAGGATTGAAAAGTGCATGTCCCTAAGAAGAAGAGATAGAAGAAGAAGAAGAATCAAGATTGATATCTTACTGATTCATTGCACCTTTTAAGGCTTCCATCTTATCGAAACATTCAGTAAAATGACCATTTTTCCCACAAAAATTACAATGTCTCTTAGTGTTTACCTTTCAATTTAGTTTCTTTATCATTGTTTGGATTAGGAGCTAGTTGAGAGGGTTTGGGGCCCTCTATTTTTTTCCTTAACTGAAAAGAGTACTTGTGTTACATAAGTTTGTTCTTGGATCACATTAATTACATCAAAAAATTATATAGATGTTTCTTTAAATTTTTCAGTTTCCTTCTCTTAATCAGGAAGATTTCATATATTACTTGAGGAGAGTGGTTTTGGGCTACAAAAATAACATTTTTTTATGTAAAGACTTTATTTCTCCTACAATATATAAAATATGCAATACATATGACTACTAATTTAAGATGAGATTCTTGATGCTAGTGGACCTTCTACATTATTTAGGGGACTTGTTTAACTTGATCCTTTAACGGAAGATGAGGTTCTCGTATTGGATATGTCACTGTAATTCAGATATAGGTTGTTGAGTTGGTCTTTGAGGGCCTCTATTTCTCTCTTAAAGGTATCCATCTCATCTTCATGACAACCTTCTCCCATTTTCATGTTGTTAACATCATCCATCCCAGTTGAAATCATTGCACCTTGGTCATTAAGTTTCACATTAGGAGTCAAAAGTTCAACATGGAGGGAATCCACTATCTTTTCTAGTTGGGTTATCATGACTCTACATCTACATCCCTTATTTATTATAAAAGGTTTCACCTATTTATGTTTCCCATATTCAACTCATTGTTTCTCATGATATTGTAACTATCAAAATCCATAAGAAGGTTCTTATGTCTATGCATAGGGGTCCTAAGACGTGCAACAAGGTTGCATAATCGATCCTCTCCCCAATTGCATTTACAATTAAAACATGCACATATTGACCCATCATGAGTGGTGTTAGCACTTTCTAGGAGCTACTCTAGTGTGTAAATGTCTCCTGTGCTCCAAGAAATTAGATTGCACAGTCCATTTCTCATGGTATACTTTGATTTGGAGGAAACTTTAATTCACTACCTAAAATTAATCCTATATCAAAAGGAGACACCCTCACTTCACAGTAGATAACTCCATAACATATTGCATGATAGTATTTTATAACATGGAATCCTACCACAAATTGTTGTTTCTAATTCTGGAATAGACAACTTGGAGAGTTTTTGTTTCTCAATAGGGGATTATTGAGGGCCTTGTTTGATCATTAATCATGAGAAACCCTAGTTTTAATTTGTATCCCCCATTAGCATATTTGTATGCTTCCTTATTGAGATCAAGTAGAGTATGGAAGGAATTTCATATGTTATTCCTCTTATTCCTTTCATTATGTTTTCTAAGGATTTCTCTTTTGGTTAGCATCCTTCAACCAAGTAGTGTAATATAAAATGGATTCTCCTAAGATTGTAAGGGTTTTCACCTGGCTTTCTTTGGCTTTAAATATTTCTTGATAGAGGCCATGTATTTATTATTTATTAAGGGTCATTTGGCTAAGTCCCTATGATTAATTAAATGTTTCATCTTTTTCAAGGTCATAAGTGTTGGAAAATGAAACATGGCAGCTATTAGTTCAAATTTTCCTTAACCTTAATACTTGTTTGTGAACTTTATTATTATTATTATTATGGTTCTTTATTAGATATTCTTTCATCAAACAAATATCAAGAGAAAAAGCAATAAATAAAGTGGACATAGATATTAGGCTCCAAGCCAAGGCAAAAACCCTCCAGGGGGAAAACCCAAAAAACTATTCTCTTCTTATAGAATCTACTTCAAATGAGACAACAAAGACCCAAAATCCTAGACCAAGTCCTCCTCCAAGTACCAAATAAACCCTTCCAATACCACAACTCAATATTGTATCAACCAAATTACTGCAAATTTGACCCTACAACTTCGTCCAGCTACCTTGTCCTACAACTTGGCCTTGTAGCTGTTGTAGAAACCCTAATCTAGATTCTCCAAGAGATCCTTCTTTTAGTAAGACAGATCCTCTCAAGGTCAATGAATTCAAGAAAAAATATTCCTTCCTCTAGCAACTCAATATTGCACCTCGACCTACTGCAACTCATACCTACAATTTTGGCATGCTTTGTACCTATAAAAACCCTAGATTTTCACATGTGTGAGAGAGAGAGAGCCTAAAAAAAAGTCTTTTTCTTCTTCTAGACCTTATCTCTTCTTGTCTTCTTGCTTCCCAGCTACAAATTAAAATTTTTCCTTGAGATAAAACTTCTTGGTGAGTTAGTCCCAAATGAGGTTGAACTGCTCCTTTATATAACCTTTCCAAGGGGTCGAATTCTTGCCTTCAGACTGACTTGTACTTTTGGAGGTTCTAGGACTTTCTATTCTCAAAATAAATTATTTTAAATATATATATTTCCCAAAAGGATCGTATTAAACATGATGTTGACTCTCTTGACTCATGACAATATATCTTATGACCTAAAAAACCCTAGAAGCATGAAGAACATGCTTTTACCTAGAAGACCATCAATAAAGAGCATGAAACACATGCTTAAAAAAATAATTTATTCTTTAATTCTTTTGTTTTTTACATAAGATACATATTGAAATGATTACAAAAATAATTATGAAGATCGAAACTAGTTACATTTTCAATAATAAGGAACTCCTACCCCTCCAACCACTCCTCGGTTTCTCTTAGATCCACCATCAAAATAAAGATACTATCCTTGCCTCTTATTTTTCTAGGATTTGAATTGTGTATCAGTCAATCTAAGCTTCCAATTTTCTTCTGTTTTTTTACAATTTCTCTCCTTTAGATTATAGGGTATTGTCCATGATTATGAACTTACCAAACCATGCCCTTTCCATATGATGTCATAATTGTTAAGAGGAAGTGTGATCATGTTTCTGGCCTCCATACTTAGCACATAATGAAATTTCTTTCATTGATGTACTATGACAAGTGACTCTCTTATTATTGAAGATCACATTGTTCCTTGCTAAATACAGTTTTCAGTAAAGGAATTTAGGAAGAGCTTCCTAGTGGTTTTTAAAGGATGGTTTCTTATTAATATTTGTATCATAGTTTTTTTTC
This sequence comes from Pinus taeda, assembly GCA_000404065.3. Lineage (NCBI taxonomy): Eukaryota > Viridiplantae > Streptophyta > Pinopsida > Pinales > Pinaceae > Pinus > Pinus taeda. The sequence continues at coordinate 37,542 of APFE030170521.1, read as the reverse complement.
CATGAGAAGAAGAGATCTTCGGGAGGTGTAGGTAATTTTACCTTGCTATAAACAGGTACCATTGCCTCCATACATACATTTTTTTGTATTCACATTTCAAGAATATATTAGAGATTTATTCATCTTATTGTTTTCATAGAGGGCTCTTTGAGTGACCATGCATCCCTCAAGTTTTAATGTTTTATACTATTCAGGTTTTCTTGTGTGTGAGTAACCAATAGAGTGAATTTACTTTTGGATTTTCATTATTCTTCCAATTTTTTTCCAAGTATTAAAATTTGGAGGCACGTGTGACTAAAAAAGAAGAGTCGCATATTCATCCTTCATTATATAAACTAAAGTGTTCCATCCTATCTAGTCCTCATCTTCTACTGTCCATGGTGTATAACCAACTAGCTTTTATTTGAGCTTCGAAATTAAATGTTGGAAGTTGTGTCGATGATTGATGAGGTTCTATTCAATCCAATTACCTTTTTCATCCCAACTGGAGATATTGTCCAAGTTGAAATTTATTTGTGCATAGAGGATTTCTTGAAGAGGAAGAAACCTCATAAATTTCTTTAAGGGTATATGATGCATGATTTCGTCAATCCACAACATTAGTTAACCCATAGGCTTATGCTCTTCCCATTGCCTGACTTCTAATATAGTATTGAGCAGAAGAGGGGAGAGGTTGAGATAAATAGTTTATAGATCAAAGAGAAACCCTTCAAAATCTAAATAGAGACTATACTTATTGAGCGCTTCCTTTAAGTATATTTTTCCCTGAGGATAGCTTTCCACCAGTCTTCTCTTTGTGCTATAAATCTCCATACTAGTTTGGAACCTATATCCTTATACAATAATAGAGGATCTCTAATGCCTATTCCACCATGGCTTTTAGAGGCCTTCATTGATGCCAACTTTAGAAAATGAAATATGTTTGTATTTGCTTTAATCCCTTCCTATAATAATTTACAAATATATTGTGTTAATGTTGATAAACAAATTTAAGGATCCAGGAGGGATAAGAATTGATATAGGAGAAATGCAATGAGGACCAGTTTGATGAGGACCACCCTTTCAGAAACATTGAGCCAACAAGCCCCCTAAGATCTGAATTTCCTTTTGATTCTTTATAAGACCCCTAACCAAGCTTGAGGAAAATCTGATTTCAAGTAGAATGGGATTCCTAAATATTTAAATTCCTTCCATGCCTCTATGGGAAGGAATCCCATTATGATTCAAATTTGTCTTTTTTTCCTTAATAATACATTCCATGCATAAATTTAGGATTTTCCTGAGTTTACATTTCCTCCTAGGGCTTCTACAAAGGTGTCTAACACTCTTTTAAATATTTTTGCTATTATTGTAGAGGCGCCTGTAGGAAAGAGTGTGTCCTCAACAAACTTTGAATGATTAATGTTTTTGATACCTCTTACAAACCAGATTTCAGAGAAACTTTCACAATTTTTTTCATTTTCAAATTGAACACTAAAATATACTTCCATTATAATGTATAAAAAGGGGTGAAATGGGTAACCTTGTCGTAGGCCCCGACAGGTGCTAAAGAAACCAACAACTCTTCCATTAACCAATGGGGTGATCCAAGGAAATTTTATGCACATAGAGACCCAACAAGAATTTAGCAGCAAAACCAAACTTCTCCATAACCTCAAATAGGCACTAATGGTTGACTTTATCAAAGGAATTTTCCACATCACGTTTAATGATCATGCCTTTGACTCCCTTGTTTTGACTAGAGTTGATAGCTTCTTGTAACAAAATTATATTATACACAATTTTCCTTTGTTTCACAAAGCCCCATTGATTTTCTAAAATAATTTTAGGCAAAAGGGGCTTGAGTTTATTTTAAAAAATATTTGAGATTACTTTGTATGATACATTGCAAGCGCTGTGGGCCTAAATCTTAAGAAATAATTAGGATTTTATTCTTTTGGGATTTTAAAGATAAAAATGAAGAATTGATTCCTCCACTAATGTAATTATTCTTAAAAGTGTAACCCAAAATTATACAAAATTCAAATTATATTACCTCCCAAAATTGATGATAAAAGTGAGAAGACATTCCATCTAGTCTAGTTGTTTGTCTAGCTGGAAGGAGAAAAAAATATGTTCGATGTCTTCTTCCATGGGATTTTTAGAAAAAAAAAAAAAAAAAATTGGGAGATTTCATCTACAATGCACTCCAACATTATGCATTCCTCGTTAATGCTTCTTAGATTTATAGATGCATAAATACCACTAAAATGGAAGACTGCCTCCTCCTTGAGTCATTAGAGGAAATTTCAGCCTAAATGTGGCCTCCTAAAGAAAAATATTAAAATAATAGTTAAAATATAAAAATAAGAGTTATGAATTTTGGAGGGAAAAGATCTTAACTATTTTTAATAGTATTTTTTGTCTTATCTCTTTACAGGTTTACTCAAATTTCAAGTGTAGACACTTATTGAATGTGGAATTAAATTCCACATCCAACGAATACCCATTATGCATACTTTTAAGAAGACCCGTATTCATAAAAATTGAATATAATTTTTTTTTAAAAAGCATGTTGAACATGTTTTTTAATGTATCTTCAATTTTTATCAATGTGGGTCTTTTAAAATGTATGCATAATGGGTACTCAATGGTTGTCAAATTTAAGTCTACATCCAACGAGTGTCTACACTTGAAATTTGAGTAAACCTATAAGGAGATAAGCCAAAATACAATTAAAAAGGTAATTTTTCTTCTTTTCCTTCCAAAATATTTACATGTACCTCTTTTTAAATTTAAAGGATTTTGATTGGTTTACATATTATGAGATGGAAATTACGTGAAAATCTCATGGGCACTTTTAGGCCGATATTTCCCCTAATTTGTGCAAAATACGAAATTTTAGTTACCCTGGATGCCATCTCCTTCTTGTTATTTTTCCATAATAACCTTTTGGATTATTTGTGGAAAATTTAGAATCCATATCCCTTGCATATAAATAAATGCTTCTAGACCTTAGTCACCAAATCTCTTCTTCCTCCTTCGACACTTTATGGTAGGTTTTGAATTCTTTCTATTTGACCAAGAGAATATCATTTTTCACCTACTCATTTTCTACTGCAAATTGAATTATTTCCAATCTTCTTTCATGTGTCTGTATTAATGATTTTTTCATTGTGTGTTGATCTTTGGACCATTTTTCAATTTCTCCCTTCAATCATTTAATTTTTTGTTCCTGGATCCTAATGAGGTTGTTGATGACCCATTAATTCTGGATCGATTTCACTAAGTCACTAATCATTCCCAAACTGGGAAATATTAAAAAGGGAGAGGCTTAAAGTCAATATTTTCTAAAAATTCAAGAAAAAAAAATTTGTGGTCTAAATCGTTCCATTGAAAAATTTTGGAGCATGCCAACTTATTTTGAGTTGATTCCAATACTAAAAATTGATCTACATGAGTAGAAATATGGCTCAGGCCTAGTCTTTTATTACTCCAAGTAAATTTTTTAGAAGTTGGTTTTATATGTAAAAATTTTAGTTTTTAAATGACATCTTCCAAGTGTTCTTGAAATTGATCTCTCGACTATAAATCCACCATTTTTTCCCACTAATGTAGTGTGGTATTAAAATATCCCCACAATATATAATCTGATCCATAGTTGGAATGTCCAAGAGATAACAAGGAGTCCCAAAACTCTTGTTTTTTTTTAATAAGCCAGCATCTAGATATTAATGATAGAGAATACTTGGTTTGTGGGTAGATGAAGGAATATGTTTCCCATCCAATGAGTTATCAAGCAATAGTCCAACAATTTGAGTGAAGCTTGGTTCCATAGAGTGCAGATGCCCCCTAAAGCTCCTCTTCCACTAATTGATAGTATCCAACTACAATTCCACACCTTATGCTAATTTTAGAGGATCTCTTGATCCCCAATTATATTCTCCTAGAGGAGGAGAACTAGAGGTCATATTTTTTAATTAGATACTTTACTTCTTCCTTCCTTTTAATCGAATTTATTCCCCTAGAGTTCTAGGATAGGATCTTGATAGTTTACTTTGTGTGTGAGTACCTCCTTACTCAGAGGCTTGATTTCCTCATATTATCATGTTCTTGAATCCTTTTAGTTTCAAATATAGGATGACCTGTGTGTCCATTTCCTTATATTTTTTAGTTTTTTCCAGTCTTACCTCTCAATTATTCCTTCACCCATACTTATTTTGGAGACTTTCTAATTATTTTTCCTCCTTAGCCGAGATCAGAAAGGAAGGTCCCATTTTTTTATTTTGGGAAGATGAATGTCTCCTCATTTGAGGATGAGTCCATATTTTGTTGTGTTGGGAGAAAATCTTCTTCAACTGGTGACTTTTTGTTATCCATTTTCTTCATATTTTGTTCTAGACCCATTTCATGGATATTTTCTTATTTTTCTATAGTTGCTTCTATGATTCCCACTTCTTCATTCACCAAGTTCAATTATTCATAGTTGTTTTTGGTTTCTTTTTTTTCCTTTACTGGTTTATTCTCCATCTCTTTAATGTGATCACTTGGAGGAAGTTAGCCCCTTCCCTTTGTTCCCATTCTAATCTAATTTCTTTGAAGGATCGTTTTTTTGTTTGGACCAACCTCACATCCTTTTTTGTTTCTTCCATTAATCTCCTTCATCATCTTGCCTTGGCTGTTCCTCTTGTTTCTTTTTGCAACATCAATTAAAGTGGCCAATGTATTCATGGAAAACTTTGCATTTTAGGGGAGGCTAGTTGTAATCCACCTGTTGGATATGGGGCTAACTATCTATATTAAGGGTTATTTATATTAGGATCCATTTATCCAGATCTACCTCAACGTAGATACAAACATAGGACAAAATCCTCTCATGTGGCTATGCATGATCGATGTATTTTCTAAGGCATTGGTGATGTTCTTAAAGATGATGTCTTTCTAGAAGTGTAGAGGGAGGAAAGGAAGCTTCACCCATGGAAACAAAAGAGCGAATGTCACTTTCTGGTTTGAATTTTGGAATCCATCGATTGAGATATAACCCTTGAGCCCCAATGAATTAAGGTCCAATCTGAAATATCACATCCCAATCTTCCTTGTTCTCAAAGACGAAGATGAAGAATTATTTACCATATAAAGTTGAGGAGACATGGCCCTTAAACAAGGGTTTCTAATTTTCTCAACCCACATCCTTACAATTCATGGGGAGGACCAAATCCCCATAAATTGGCCTACTAGACCACACTCAGCAAGTTGCATGACATGGATCCTAGATTGTTGTAGAAAAACCTCAACCTTGGGGAATTCCTCTAGCTTCTTGACAAAAGGAAGAATGAAATAGTTTAGACTAACTAATACGTACACAAGTAAGAGAATTATAGAGACCAAAATTGAATTATTTCACAGTTAATAACCAATATTAACATTGAATTAAGAACAAAGATTCAAATCCAACACATTAGTTGAATGAAACAAAATAGTTCATCAACATGAAACCAATGTGTAAACCCACATACATAAACAACAAAATCTTGAATAGTCATTACAAGTGTCATTAACATGTATAGGAATCAATGAATTAACATGTACACAAGCTCATCAATAGTGGGATGAGAGTAGTTCATTTCATATTCATGCCATAACATTATACTCACAATCCCTCCACCTATAAGCTACCAAGAGCGAGTGTATTCAGATCCTTAAGCACAAAATAACAATCATATTACTAGCCTAGCTTAACTGTGAAAGTCCCCTTGAATGAGGCATGAGGTTACATTTATAGAAATGACTAGGGTGACATTTCACCTTCTCCTATGACTTTTGGACTCCCTCATGACCTTTCAACTTCCAAATTGACTCTTCATCTACCCTAGGAATTTTAGACTTCTTCCATGACTTTGAGCTTCTGAGTGACCTTTGACATTCCCTATTTGTCTTTTTCCATGATTTCAATATTTTTCATTAATGAAAAAAATAATACATTTAAAATATGATCAAAAGGGATCCAACAAGCTTCAAAATGTATTCTTGTAGAGAGACAGTGTACTTTAAGAAGCTTGATAATGTCTTTATTACGCCTTTAGATTTCCTTGGTGTTGAGTTGAATATTCATGATGGCCATGAATTTGGGTCAAGCATCCATAAAGCATTCAGACATAAATAACTAAAAAATATTTTAACACTTTGATCCTACAAACACATAATCATTAATTAGGTTTCAATATGAACACACTTTATAAAATAAGAAACAATTATTACAAATGAGAATTAATCCTTATAATCAATTTGCAGAATGAGTAATATTTCATAGCCCTAAAATGTCGACATTGAAACTTCTTGGCCCCATTTTACCTTCATTATTTTACCATGATGATCTCTGCATTTTCCTCCTTATGCCCTTGGAATGTGAACCATTCTCGCAGTTTTAATGTGTGCAAAGGTGTTATTGCTATAATCTGCGATGGAATTCTCGCTGCAACAAAATTTTTAGTAATAGGAGGGTTGGTGCATGTCACCCTAAGTTGTGCCAATGCACCAACACTGGTGTGCCAATGTCCCCTATCGCACTATTGCAATTCAACATTGTAATGACAACCTAGCTTCCCTCACTGTTATGTATTAGTGTGATGTCTCTTGGCACATTTATTTGTGCATTATTTGTATTGTACAACTTAGGTTTGTTTCTCAATGCTTTACTTGAATTCTTATCAGATGCGCTCATTGCTTTGGCTCTGTTCTAACATTTTACTTTTTTAACATTAAGTTGAGATCTTCCATACATGAATCTATATTTTGTATCCATAACTCATTAAATATATTCATTTCACAATATAATTATGGCCTTCATATTATTTTCAATGTCTTTACCATGTTCCTTTATATGCAACATTTTAATATATGGGGCGTAGCCTTTTCATTCTTTGTTCTATAATAAATCCATTCAACACCTCTTGTTAATCTCTACCACCATTTTAACGCTACAACTTTGGCATAGTTTTCACGTAGCCATTTTTCTTTACTTCCTTCTAATATTGTTGTGCTTAGTACATTATATTTCCTCTACCTTCATCATAATATTATGATAGCCTTATCATTATGCTCTTGCACACTACTTGAATTATCTAAATTTGTTGGCGCTTTATGCATGTGCAATACCTAGCATCATTTCCACTTGTGCTTTATTATCCCACTTTTTCACAGTGTGATAACGTGACTGCACTCGTGCACCAATGTTTCTTATCGCATTATCGAGTTTTAGTGATGGGATTTTAACCCTCTATATTCACGACATGCATTGTGTGACTTTTTTATCATGTCAAACTACAACCTTAACAAATGTGTATGTCCTTATTTTAATGCTTTGGTTCATTCAATAGCATGTTTCTTCATTTTCATGCCCTCTCATTTTAATTCAATGTTTCTCACACTTAATTGTATAACCCCTAACATATTTGTAACACACTTTCGGTCTTGATATCCAACGCATAGTTTGATCCTTCATGGCATCGTTATATTCATTCTAGGCCTTCGCTAAAATGTCCTATTTTTAAAACCTTATCATTCCATTTCCTTGTAATGTTGCAAGCATCAGAACAAGGATGTACATGTAGCCTTCAACTTTTTCATGGTTTTCTCGTTAGAACATCCAATAGAATTTCATATGGAGAGACCTTCATAGTATCATTGTGGTGTTGATTTATGTATACATTATATTGTGAGACCTCGTGCGTTGGCACTTAGTACAAGGATTAACAATGATAATTCCAAACTGGGGCCTTATAAGCACATGGTGTGCTTGTACAAAGCATTGTAGATTTTCCAATGTAATATTGTAACTTTTGGGTAACCTTATTATAGGCCTGTTTTAGCACATTATCATGGCACATTTTTCAATTTCTATTTCATAATCATAGGGTCCCCATGACTTTTCAAAATATTGTTGTAGGGGGGGGGGATGGTTGTGGCCACATCAATGGCGACTCATGGGGAAGAAGCAATTATCTATGGTTTCAAAGTTAATAGGTTTAATTTTACCAAAAGGTTGAAGTGATGAATTCCGTGAAATATTCAAACATTAAAATGTTTCCCATGTCTCCCACATAAATAAATCAAGAAATAGAAGCTCTTAAAAAGATAAGTACTTGAAACAAACTAAGTCAAAAATCATGAATCTAAGTTTTAGGGAAAGAATTAATTTTAAATTTACCTCATGTGAATGACAGTAGAGGTACAGATAGGAAGTGCTAAAGAAAGTATACATCCATTGATATACATAGTCTCCCTTACTGACTTCGCTTCACTACCAATGAGATTGTTTAGTGCCCCGGAAAAGTTGTCTTAGTATCGTGCAAGCATAGCCCTGCTGCTAGCAAACATGTTTAGTACCCTGATGGGTTTGCTTGTACTTCCCATGTTTTCTTTGTTGGGAAAAAATATTGAGAGGGGGGGAAGTGAATCTATATTTTAAACTCACTCTAAACTTTTCACTTCATATTCTGATTTCTTTACACTACTTTCATCCATGCAACCAGCATATGTATGTGACTTCAGTAAAGTCAAATGGTGTATATCCAGTTAACTAACTTTTCATATATTTCATCATATGTTCATATTTAACTAGTGCATCATTACTTCGTTTTTCATTAATTCAACAGTAACCATGAGTAGTAAGAGAAGAATAAACAATCACACATGAGAAACACAACAGCACATGAGAACACCAATATTTTTAGGTGGAAACCCAATATGGGAGAAAACCTTCGTTATCGTCATCTTTGTCCTCTTTCTTATTATATAAATAAAAAATTCTTACAATATTGTACTGGCATAGACTCTTACCAGTACGCATGCACCAACCTACAGAAGGCTACAACCTTCTTTCATTCTCCAGCACCGACTACAAGGGAGCTCTAACCCCCTGATCTCTTTTACTGGCTCCTACCGGAAGGGAGCACCTACCCTCTACACAAATTTACTGGCTACTACTAGAAAGAAGCTTCGACTCCCTCATTGAAGCCTCCAACCATCACCACCTCTTGTGGACCATGTTTCATAATATTTCATACAAGATCCACCTGACTCAAAACATCAAACCTGTAGGCCACCTTTCATCATATTTTCAGACTAGACCCACACCCATCATTAAGCACAAAAATGAATACTGAATTTGAAAGACAATCACTTGAACCAACTTAATCACTATAACATCACCCAACCAATCACTGAATCTCAATCAACCATTTCAACTAGGTTAAAACAATCCATAATAGATATAAACCATCAGATCATACCAACCATTCATCAATATACCAATCCATATAATGTATAAAAACACAGTGTTGTTCCTACAAACCCTGATCAAACATCTATCAGAATGTATATGCTATTGTTCTGAATAAAATCCATGTATATACATGTTTCCTCTGCATAAGACTTGTGTACAGATGCATCATGAATCATTGCAACACTAAAGTAACCACTGAATCAAGTACTAAATTGTTCTCATATCACTGAACCAATCACATATCAACAAATTGTAGCATCATTCAAACCAACATTCCAATTATGAAAAACCATAACTCAATCAACATTGTCAAATGGAGATCAACATGATCAAGAATTCATCAACAAACAAAAGCAAATAAACCATACATCATCAACAATAAATATCAATCATTAGTTCAAACCCTTGTTTGTATACAGTGCTTCTACAAGGCATATTCGCGTATTTACACACTTTCCATACACAAAACCCATCTACATATCTTCACATACTAAATAAATTCACAGAATTTCTACGTGCCTATATGAAACCATATTCGCATATGTACGCAACTATATAGTAGCAACCTAGTGTACAAATTTGAAATTACTAAAACATACTTTCGCTGCGATCACAATACATACTTCGCAAAATTCATTGTCACACATTCATTTTAGAGTATCATTATCACCAGATATCTATCATTGTTTTCTATAATCATAAACAGAACAAGAAAGTATATTCATTATTCTTCACTATACTTTCATATCTATCAGATCTAAACTATCTCTTTGTTCTTTAGTGCATCCTTGTTTCAGATCAAATTGCACATGAATAACCCATAAGTTGCTCACATAACACTTTGATCTCCATCGCCTTATATAGATTTAGACTTAGCCAACAATCTTAGGCCAATCCCTTGGTAATTTCATTTGATATTCTTTGACAGGATCAAATAACCATTGTCGCACCCATTAGTATGGGTCGATACCATGGTAAAGACCCCTGGTATCCAAATTACCATGGTGCGGATTATGTATGCAATGTTTCCTCACAATGCCTACATATATACGTGATCTTTCTTCTTAGGACTTATGTATACTTTCTCAAACATCACCTTTATCATTCATCTATCTCTGAAATATCATTCCTTTGTCCATGTCACATGTAACATTTGTACAATTTGTATAATCATCATGTTGTCATAATGTTGACATCTTTATCAAATAGGTTTCCAAAAAGGACAACACATTGTCCATAATGCCAACAATCTCCCCCTTTGGACTTGATGGCAACCACTTTTTTGTTTGGTCATCACTTGTAAATACCTACAAACACACTTGCAAATACCAAGACTTCTCATCAAACATTCTTCTCCAAACACCAAGCTTTTCTCCCCCTTTGACATCAAGTGCAAAGGGTCAACCAATGTTGAATGAAGGGTTCTCTCCCCCTTTGTAGACAATATCACTGTAGGTATGATCTATTGAATATGAAAATTGCATACTGACCATGCTCTTCCTGAGTATATGTTGAACTTTCTTGAAGATATTCAATGAAGTACGTGACTCTATGACCTTTCCTATCACCAAGGACTCATGAACCATTACATCAATCACCCAACATAATGGGGATATAGTTTTTAGTCAACATTACATTAATTGTGAAAAATAATGGGATTACATACATAAATGACTTGACCCCAATAGCCCATATTTGACTGAATTTTACAAATATATACAACATGTGGCTTTACATGACCTTGACATCAAGAGACAGATATGGCATTTATAACCAAAAAATAGTGAGGTAGCAAGGCCATGATAGTCATCAGCAACCATCATACACCATATAGGAACCCGCAACATGAACATTTGATCGTGGCAACATAGATAACTGCATGAACATCCTCTTCATCATCATGTAGGACAGTGTAGTCATCAATATGTGACGAAATTGCAGTGTTTCCAAGCATCACCAAGCAGTTGTAGCAGAAAGATGTTAATAAACATCCTCTTGAATTCATGTAATATGCTTTTTCCACATATAGGAAGAGCTATAATCCATAGGCAACAATATCAATCTCTTGGACAAGAATTCCATCATATTATCTTCATGCAACCATCAAAGACAAGGAGAACCTTCAACATCAATAATGACCATAGCATATACTTCATCAAGTGTATTAAGTAGAATTATCACACCCTAAACAAATTCACCAAAATGCAACTCAATTAAATCATCCATAAGATCATATCTACAATTCATGCATCATTGATAACCCATGACATAGTGACAACAATTTGTATATATCTTCTCATCAATGGGAGATGCCAACAACGGTGAGTAAATCATGAACTCATCATCATCAACCAATTGTAGCATAAGATTATGCAATCAGGCTTTGTTAGTAACTCATCTCCTTGATCTCATATCATCAATATTAACAAGCTCTCTTCACACATAAGAAGAGACACAATCCTCAAGCAGCATATACATCATCATACGCATCAACAATATGTGTGCAAACAAAGAGATCCTTCAATCATCATCAACAACAACTATACATCACAAATGGTATGTACTCATCATAAACCCATCGCACAACAAGAAGTACTCTAGCAATCATAATTTCAATAATGCATTGTTGGAAGCATAACATATGCTCCCCCAAACATGTGCCAACCTTTTACTTTCAAATCTGATCATATACACCTCACCAATCAACAAATCCATCAAAGAACCAAAGCAGCAATGACATTTTGCAGCAAATCATGAACTATCATAAACCAACATCATTTCTATCTAAGCATCATCAACAGACTATTACCAATCAATATCAAAACTAGAAAGCCAATAATAGCTTATGGAAATATATAATAGGCTCCCCATGAATTTGTGTCACCTTTTCTTCATCTCGGAGAAACATACATGATTATCTAGATCAAAGATCGCATATATACGCGATTGTCCTTCATTAGATCTACGTACAAAAAATAAAATGTGGATTTTTCATAATTGTAGCTCCTCCTGAACATGCCCTGTTTGTCTCTTGTTCACATCCTTTTCATCAGATGCACTGTCATTAATGTAAACATCACCAAGATATCAAAACATCATAGAGGATCATAATCTAGATACACATGCATAAATCCCCCTGAGATCATACATCTCTAATCTTGTGGACCTGATAATCATCACTTGTTCTCACACTCACTTCTGCAGTCACTATTTAGAAGAATAAATTAAGAAAAATACATTACAGTGGGAACGATCTTCTTTTACTCTGAATATGAAGAAGAATAGGAATTATACCTCTTATTTATACCAAAATTCTTCTCTACTAACACATATATATTTTATGTATTTTTGTATCCTCTTGATATAACCTTTCCAGTTTCTTTGTCTATAAATGTGCATTTAATTTATGTAAATAAAAGTATACGTCTTTTTTCAACTATTTGACCTACACTTAGAATATTCTGCTTTAGCCCTTGAACTGATAATGCATCAATTTCTTTTCCATACTTCTCAAGTTTGATTCTACCTTTTCCCATAACTTTTGTTGGAGCACTATTTCCAAGAATCGCCTTACCATATTTTTTTTTCTTGAGAAACTCAAAATTTTCCTTATCTCCATTCCTATAATGAGAGCATCTTCTATCTATGTACCATTCTTCTTCATCTTCAAATGAGCAAAGATCAATACCACACTTTGTTTGTTCTTCTTATTTTTTCTTATTATGAGAAGTGTTGGTGGATCCATCTTTCTCAGGTATTTTGGTAACAATATTCGTATCCAATTTCTTGCCATGCATTCACTTGTTCCTGTAATATTTTGCTACATGCCCAAACTTGTTACAAGAATAAAATATTATATGACCGGAAAATGGAGCTAATGCATCATTATATTTTTGTTTCATATTCCTTATATTGCAATCAATAGCTTTGTGACCAAATATGTTGCAAGAAAAATATATCCCTTAAAGAAACCTCAGTACCTGGGAGATGATGACATTCCTATGAAGTGGTTATTGGTTTGAGATTGAAACAATCTGCTTCTGCAATTAGCTACAACATGTCCATAATTATGACATATAAATCATTCAACATTATTGATCAAAGGAGAGAATCAATTAATGTTTCTATTATTAGGAGCAAATTACTGCTTTTGAAAATTCATCTTCCTTGGATGTTGATATGGTTGACACGTCTGTGAACAAGATTCTCCTTTTACAGTTTCATTAAAACCAAGACCAAATTTAATGGAAGGATACCTTTGACTACTAAGAATGTTATCCAAAATTTTAGTACTATCTTGAAATCTCAACTGTTTATCCTTTTCTTCTAATTCACCTTTTAGAATGTTTACCTCAACCTCCATTTTTTTGAATTATTCTTCCTTTTCCAAATACTGCTCCCTCATTCCTTCTTCAACCTTTATACATTTTTCCAATTGCTCCTCTAATTTGATAATCTATCCCATTCTCTTGTTCTTCAAATACTTGAAGTAGATCTTCATTTTGCTTATTTGACTTTTCAAGATCTGCTCTTAGAGAGATGATCTCATCTTCAAGTCCTTCACAATATTGTTTAGATTCTACTGCAACACTTACTGATTTAACATAGTCCTTGTTATCATATGCCTATAGCTTATCCTTAAGATTGTTAATCTGTTTTAAAGAAAAATCAAGTTTTTCTTCTAAGATTAAGAACTTCCTCTAACATGTCTTCTTTTGAATTGGTAACTCCATCTCACATAACATACTCATATTTTGATACATCATTATTTTCTTTAGAAATAACATTACCTGTTGTTTCTCTTGATGAACAATCTTCCTTTTTTTTCCTTCATGGATTTCTTGTAGATTATCTTATACTTCCTTTTCACTTTCATAGTGCATAACCTTTCCTAATGTTGAATCAGGTATGCTACCAAAGATTTCATTTAATGCTACATTATTATTTTGTAATTCTTCACTTGAGGGAGGAGTTTTAGTGCAACTCGGTTACATACTAAATTCCAAAGATCAGATCCTAGGTTCATTAAATTAGACTTCATTTCTTCTTTCCATTCTTGATAGTTATCATCACTTAGCATAAACATACATTTATTGTCCATTATTTCTAACTTGCCTTATTCTTTTGTTGCATATTGTCCTTGATTGGGGGGCGAATCAGTATTTAAAACTCACTCTAAAATTTTCATTTCATATTCTGATTTTTATATGCTACTGTCATCCATACAACCAGTGTATGTACACAACTTCAGTAAAGTCAAACATCATATATCCAATTAACTAAATTTTCATAGATTTCATCATTTGTTCATATTTAACCCGCATCATTAATTCATTATTCATGAATTTAATAGTAACCATGAATAGTAAGAGCATAATAAACCAGCACACATGAGAAACACAACAACACATGAGAACATGAGAATTTTTAGGTGGAAACCCAATGTTGGAGAAAACCATCATTGTCGTTATCTATTTCTTCCTTCTTATTATATAGACTCTTACTAGTATGCAAGTACCCATATGCAAAAGTCTACAACCTTCTCTCATTCTCCAACACCCACTCGAAGGGAGACTCAACCCCCTGATCTCGTTTAACAACTCCTACTGGAAAGGAGCACCTAATCCCTACACAAATTTACAAGCGACTACTGGAAGGAAGCTTTGACTCCCTCACTGAAGGCTCCAGCCCTCAGCACCCCTTGTGGAGCATGTTTCATTATATTTCATACTAGATCCACCTAACTCAAAACATCAAAATTGTAGGCCACCTTTCATCATATTTTCATATTAGACCCACACCCATCATTAAGCACAAAATTGAATACTGAATCTGAAATACAATCACTTGAACCAATTGAATCATTGTAATGTCACCCAACCACTCACTGAATCTCAATAAACCATTTCAACTAGATCAAACCAATCCATAACAAATATAAACATCATATCCTACTAATCATTCATCAATATACCAAACCATATACTATAAAGAAACATAGTTGTGGTCTTGCAAACCCTGATCAAACATATGTCAGAATGTATATTCTATTATTCTGAAGAACACCAGCATATATACGCATTTCCTATGCATAAGACCTGTGTACAGATGCATCATGAATCACTGCAACACTAAATTAATAAGAATTTCCTCTGCATAAGACCTGCGTACAAATGCATCATGAATCATTGCAACATTGAATTAACCACTAAATAAAGTACTAAATTGTTCTCATATCATTAAACCAATCACATGTCACCAAATTGTAGTATCATTACTAACCAACATTCCAATAATGAATAACCATAACTCAATCAACACTATCAAATAGAGATCAACATGATCAAGACTTCATCAACAAACAATAGCAAATAAACAAGACATCATCAACCATAAATATCAAGCATTAGTTCAAACCCTAGTTTGTGTACATTGCTTCCACAAGGCATATCCACGTATGTACATACTTACCATACAAAACACCCACATACAAATATTCACACGCTGAATAAATTCAAAGAATTTATACACAACTATACGAAACCATATTCGCGTATGTATGTGACTATACAGCAACAACCTAGCATACGGATTTGAAATTACTAAAACGTACTTTCGATGTAATTACAACATATACTTCGCAAAATTCATTGTCACACATTCATTTCATAGTATCATTATCACCACAGATATATCATTTTTAGTTATATTCATAAACATATCAAGCAAGTATATTCATTAGTCTTCACTATACTTTCATATCTATCATATCTAAATTATCTCCTTGCTCTCTGGTGCATCCTTACTTCAAATCAAATTACACATGAATAATCCATAACTTGTGCACATAACACTTTGATCTCCATCACCTTATATATTTTTCTCCTTAGCCAATACCTTAGGCCAATCCCTCCATAATATATTTTGGTATTCTTTGACAATATCAAATAACCATTGTCGTACCCATTACTATGGGTCAATACCATGGTAAAGAACCTTGGTATCTAGATTACCGTGGTGCAGATTATGGATGCGATGTTTCTTCACAATACCTTCGTATGTACATGATATTACTTCTCAGGACACGCATATACTTTCTCAAACATCACATTTATCATTAATTTGTCTCTAAACTATCATTCCTTTGTCCATATCACCTGTAACATCTGTACAATCTATATAATCATTATGTTGTCATAATGTTGACATCTTTATCAAGTATGTTTCCATCAAAGGAAACACATTAGCCATAATGCCAACATTCTTCCCTTTTATGTCACCCTTTTGATAAAGATATTTGTGAGTTAAGGTTATATAGCTAGGTGAAGGGGTGGGATGATACATGAGATTTTTTTAAAACAATGGATATAATAATTATAAATTTTTACTCCTTCATCTTTCTCTACAATTATCAATCTAGATTTTTTTAAATTTGAAGTGGTGGGAAGGGTGGGATTCATTGGATTAGACTCAAATTAGTCCCTTTCCTTCAAAAGATGAACCCTGTCACTTGGAAAAGAAGAATGTTCCTCCAAGGGAAAATAATTAAGGTGAGAGGACTCAAAATTCAATAAAGATGTCCCTTTGAGGTAAATGAAAACCTATTTAATGGCAGAATTAAAAAATCCCCTTGAATCATCATTGGTGTTAAACTAGCAAGATGTCTCAATTTAGTTTTATTAGAAAACAAGATGAAATGAAAGCAAAAACAAATCAATCTAAATCAAAGATCTAAATACTAAAGTAAAATCACACTTGACTAAATTTAAAACAAAACAAGAAACCAAAATGAAGAAATGAGTTATAAGAAAATTATTCTCAAGAAAAAATAAAAAGGCTTAACATAATAAGGTGTTCCTAATGATATTTATGTTAAGAATATGAAATTTGTGTCCCATATATTGTTTTGGTTTCTTATTGAAAATAAATCCTAATTAAAATGTAGCTATAATTACAATTATGAATTTTTAATTAAGGGGAGCATTCGTGCTTAATGTATTGATATGGTAAATTACTTGTAAGTTAAAATGATAAACAACTAAAATCTCACAAGTATGTAAATGTAAGAAAGAAACTATTCCTTTTATGATTTCTCAACTATAATTGTTTTATTTTAAAAGAAAAAATAAAGGAATCATTGTAAAATAAATCTATTTGCAAGAATCAAGTCAAGTGAAACTAAAGTGAAATCATCTTAAAATTTGTTTCAAAGACCAAAGGAGATAAAAAGATAAATCTTTAAAAGTGAGGATATTGAAAATTGTTATTTTCTTAGCCTCGTGTTAAGTATGTCTAGGTTTTCTCTCACATGGTAGGTTTATTATTCGGGCCTTTATTCAAAACAAAATCCCAAATTGTTGATCAAAAATTTAGAAATAAGAATTGTAGCAAGAAATATCCTTTTTGTATATATTTTTCTTGTATTATAATTGTGAACTCCTCAATGTTTAGCTATGAAGGATAAGGCTTTACTTTAATGAAATAAACAAGGAAAAGAAAGTTAAGAGACTCCCTTAATGCAAAGCATCATTATAAGTGTTTTAATCATTAAAGATCATGATGAGATTCCTGATTTAGGATGCTTATAGCATAGTACCTTGAACAAAGACCTACAAAATAAAGATTAATTAGAAAATACTAAATAAAACTGGAAATAAATAAATAAATAAAATGAAAATGAAACCTAGAAAATGAAAATGAACACATGTGAATTTTTACCTTTGAGGATGTCATTTTAATTTACTTTATCAATTTTGGTATCCTCAAAGTGTGTATCTTAAAGGAATAACTTATTTCCCGTATGATGGATTAAAAGTCAAAAGAAAATGAGAAGAAGTTACATTCTCACATATGCTCATGATGATTAGATATATTAATCATAAAGCAAGCATCAAGTCTATGAAAGAGAGCATCAATGATTAATAAAAAGCAAGGTATCACTAGAACGATTGTTAAATGCTTGCAATGAATCTGTTACAAAAAAAAGAAAATTTTAAAATTACATGCTTTTAATATTTTCACAAAATTTAAGATGGATTCTCCAAAAATCTTGTTACTTGTTTATTTAAAAACTACTCCCTACAAAGGAAAAGGAAAAAAAAACTAAACCTAAGCTACATCTATTCCTACTCTAATTCTTTTTAAAGGAAAATGACTAGGTATAGTCATATTTCCAATGCAACCAGGAAAATTCTTTGTTACCTGCACAAATATATACTTCTTACAATAGTAAAAGTGTTATATCAAATATTAAACTATGTACAAAAATCCTAGAATGAACATACATATTAATTCCTAAAAATAAACATAAAAGAAATTTACAACCAGAAAATTTTCTACTACAAGAATTTTCAAGATCTAGATAAATTCTATCAAAATATGTACAAGCAAAAGAATTAGTGAGATCATCTTTAAGAATTCGATACGAGATTTCTTTTGAAGACAGAATAAGACAAAAAAAAAAATTCTAGTTAGTTGTCCCCAAAAGTTTAAAAAACTATCTTTTTCCCTATGAGATATTGACCTTTATAGGGAAGAGGAAAATGAGAAGGTTCTTCAATTTATTTGTTATATGTACATAAGAAACAAAGAAACTCGTAAACCAATGATTATCTACAAAGGTAAGAGGGTCATCAGATGGTTGCAAATTTTTAACACAAGAAGTTTCAAATTTAAGATTATCATAATCAATATCGAAAACTTGTAATGAGGGTTTATGATCCAAATCAGAATGGAAGGAAAGAGGTTTGTGCTTAGAAAATGTGTAAGAAAGCTCAGCTATGATCAAACCACTAGTATAAGGATAGTTTTCAAAGGTCACATCCCTTTTCCAAAATTTATAAGAATTTTTTATGTCATAAAAGGGATGAGTAGAAATTTCTAAATTGATATCAATAAGTAATTCATCATTTAAATATACCCCTTTAGTTTCATGATATACTTCATTCTTACAAGTTGAACTAGTAAATATACACATAGGTTGACCCATACAATGACTATGTTGCAAATAATGATAACCAGAAAATGAATCATCATTTTGAATTTCTCTTGATAATTCATTAAATGGTTTATGGCTTAATAATGTGTCATTTGTCGTCTCATTTTCAGAAGAAGAATTATCATCATGATTATTCGTTATTTTTTTGTGTTATAATTTAATTCTATTGAACTTGACTCATTATCACAAACATAAGGATATACAGTAGAAACACTTTCAAATTTAATATTTTCTCCTGATGTTGTTGGTTGAGGAAGATTATTATTTTCATTCGAGGGTTCAATAGGATTAATTGTAGGATCAATATTTGTTGATGGAGATTCCTCTTTATGTTCATTATGAATTGTTTCATTATGTTGTTGCTTAGGGAGTAAGTCACCATGACAAAATCTGTAGCATAATGACATAAATCTATCACAAAATTCGCTAACAGTTTCATTTTCATCAATGGTCAAGTTATCAAATTCCAAGCGCAAATTTTCATAACAATAATTGTGATGAGCCAAAAATAACACATTCATGAAGTGATTCCAAGAGTGAATAGACTTAGCTAGTAGCATCGTGTACCACTCACAAATCCTTCCTTGAAGCGTGAAAGTAAATAACCTACAAATTTCATTGGCATTAGTGATGTTAAAAAATTTACATTTATGTATACTAATCAACATGATCTAAAGCAAAAATATAACTCTCACCATCATATTGCAATTTAGATAAGGATTCAAGTTGCCTCTTGGGTATGCCTCTGGTAGGCTTGCACGAGCTAAAAGCGTGACCCAAAGTAGGAATACATGTAGGAGCTATGATTAGTTGAGAACTTTAAAAACAAAACTCCACAGGTAATCAATATGTAGCCCTCCTTCTAGCGCCAAAAAATATTGATGGGAAAAAATGACCTCCATCAACATTAGGGGAGACCACCCAGTCAAGACCCCAAATCAGAGCCTTTTCCGTTTAGGATGGTGGTTTCAACTGGTTCTATTGTGTCCAGTTACTCATTTACCTTAGATTAACCTAAAGTTAACCTAGCCTAGTCATACTTATCCTATTGTCAAAATAACACTAGTTATTAATCCTACTATATTATATAAATGTTAGTATTATACTAATGTAATGTTAGATATTAATCTATATTAATATAAGCCTTATGTTATCTTAATATAACTAGTCTAAATTAAAACTATATATTAAAATATGTTAAATACATATAAGTTTTACTTATACTAACTAAAACCTAAATATGTCATTAATAATGTATTTACTACAATTGTTCTCTATTATATTATCCTACCTTTCTATATATTATATATATAAAAAAATACAAAGTAATTATGTATCTATTTTTACATTACCTTATTATTATGCTAATTCTAACACCTACATAACTATTATGATCTATAAAGTTATTCTATTTTACTATTGTAATTTATAATATATTATAATGAAATAATATTCTAATATTAACTTATTATATTTCAAGTAATACTAATATATGAGTAACGTTATTTCTTGAAAAATTATTATTCATATATATATATATATATATATATATAATATACTATATAATGTCTATACTATGATAAGAATACACTAATAATTTAGCCTTAGCAGATAGTTTAATTGGTCGAGTTCCGGTTGCTAAGTACTTTTCCAATTTGGGAGGTCATGGGTCAAATCTGTTTTACACCCTTGGGGTTAGGCCCAACTAGATAAGCGGGCGGGTGGATCCCTTTGGATGGATCTGCTCAGATTACTAGTGGATGTAGCGGCCACACAGTAATTGTAAACCACAGTTGAAAAAAAAAAATCAATACAGCGACATATATAAAAAGGGTTAATAGTTCGTTCTAAAACAAAAAAATACTAATATTTTAATCTATACTTAGAGTAATGTTAAAATAATAGGTTATTATTTCTAATACTAAAGTGTAACTAAAATTAACTCTGTGGTTAAATGCCCAAAAAAAAAATAGAAATGTTAAATATTATAAATTATTATACAAAAATTAACAATCTTTTTCGCTTGAATTTAAATGATCCAAGTGAATGATGTATTTCATGCGAAAAGATTGATCAAGCTTCCAGATTTTCACCTCTATGAAAGAGGATTTTATGCGAAGCCATAAATGCATGTGCGATTTTTTTGTAATGTAAATTGATCGAAAATAAATTATTGAAATGGGAGACCTTAAAAAATTTCGTCAAACTCAATGGAAAAGGAATAGTCCCAATTTCACCCGCTGAGAAGCCAAGAGAAAAGGGCTTATTTAATAATTTAAATTTAGTGAAAATAGGCCATGATGTTTAAGAAAGAATTCATAAAACATCGTAATAATTAGAACAAAACAAGATCGTAATTAACTAATAAATAGTTACCAGTGGATTACTAACTAGTTTCATTGGATTTATGCATCAATTTTTCCAATACTTGCAAAGAAAGCTCCATAGGAATCAATTAGTATAAAAAAAAATGGAATTACAGTAATGTAAACATCCATCATCATATTAATTGCCCACAGAAAAGAATTGAAACCAAGTAGGTAAGGCAGAGGCACAGATAAATCAGTGCATTCATATAAAAGTGTTAAATGCATAGGTAATATTACTGTCCTGCAATCAATTTTACAATAGACTAAATTAAACAAGGAGATCTTGCTATTACAATAGCTTATATAGCAGATAGTGTTCTCTTTACAGCGACAAAAGAAAATTCCTTAGTTTAATATCACCTCTGCAAAAGTGCTTAAGCACCCTACTCTCTGCAAAATTTTCTTTCTGAGACCACTCTGAAGTTGATGATTTACAGAGAAGAGAAATGCAAAAGTGCAAATTCTTTCACTCTGTTGTTTCTCTCATGACAGTCTCTACCCTCTTTGTGAAATCGAATCCCCCACGGTCTTTAAAAAAAATGTACTTTTATACTTTTCAGAATGTTGTAGATCCACTTTTTAGATGTAACTGACAGATAAAAATTTGATCAAATTTCTCAGCATCTGTGGAACGGCTTTGATTTTTATCCCACTAGTTTGTAGAAATCTACGATTAGAGATAGCTGCATTTGGATCTATCATGGCCCTGTATAATCCCTTCTCTGATTCACAACTGACATATTCCAAATATGTGAATTCGTTTACGGATTTGATGCCTTGATCTTGGGTTCGAAGCAAGATCTTTGGGTGCATTCAACGCTAACAACCTGCAGAACGCTGCGAAAATATATGTGAGTACATTTTAATGTTTCAAACTTTGACCTCGTAGAAGTGCCAGAAAATATGCACAACATGGCCAATAATTTATTGATAAGATGGGATGGAGGCTTCGATGTGCACTTTGAAAGTCAACATAATGTTGTGTCTGGTTGTAAGGTTTTGTGGCAAAGACTGTTTTAACATTATCACACACATATTGGGTGATGAGTTTGAATGGATGCCAAGTCATATGAGAGGATATGATTGTTAGTTTTTGTAGTATCGGATGATGTTTTAGTTTCGAGATTTTGTGAAGAGGTTAAAACACAAGAGATCTCCAAAACTTAAAAATCGTTTTTAGAAATTTAAATTAGAAATTGCTCAATTAAATTAATTAGTTATCATTTAATTATTCCTAAGTCTTAGAAAAAGTGGTTAATTAATAAAAATTAATTTAGAAAGGTGTGAATTTTCTAGAAACTCACATGGATCGACTTAAAATATAATTGCAACAATTGATTAAGTTTTAATCATGTCCATTGAAGTCTCAACTAGAGACTATATCAAGAAGTTGATGGGTAGATAGAAAACACACTTTTGGAGAACAGTTGAAGGTGAGAAGCACTTGAGAGTGTGAGACCAATTGTAGAGACTCAGTGATCTAGACATATTGATTACCCAGTGCAAATGATTTAGCAGGAGCAATCAAGTCGAAGATCAAGTAGCGAAGTGTCAGACGGACAAAGACAATAATTTAGAGGAGGATTTCCATATTCAAAAGAGGCAAAACCGAGAGATTTAAGTATTCCATGGTGCAGCTAACCCAGATCAGCTACAAGGGTTGAGTGAAAACTCCTAACAGGTCGCAGCAACAGTAGCGCAGGTTTTCCCAATACAATCACGAGGATCGTATGCATTTACCAAGCACAACTGGGTGGATCAATCAAAAGTCATGAGGGCCTGCGCAGAGGTTGGACGACTAGTTTTTAGAGGATGGGGTTTGCTTGTGGAGGGAGAGAACCTTCTCTCTTAATATTTTCTTGTAGAGTTGAGGCTTCTGTGATCCATATCAAGTTTATGAGAGATTTTTCGGCAAAAATAACATGAGAAACCATTTGTCGACGCGTTTCGAACCAACTAGTGTGGTTCATCATCACGACAAGTTGAAGAAACAGATCCAACTTAGCAAGTTAAATAGTTTGAACAGACTGCTATATTGAATAACAGCTAATTTTGACTATAGGACCTAGGTCAAATTTTATTTATTAATTTAATAATA
>APFE030170521.1:0-10257 GCA_000404065.3 Pinus taeda | reverse complement strand
GAGGGGGCCGAACAAACGACTAAGAAGAGAGTGTTGGAATCCAGCACCTACTGATTTTCCAGCCATCCTCTCTATTGAGATTGCTCGACCTCTTTTCAATCTCAAGAGCTTCCCTAAATTTCCTATGGTGGAAATGCGAAACCTTAGCAATAACACTAACCGCCTCAATGCAAACATGATGATTGGTTTTTTCTACATGTGCGCTAAAGCAGAGGTCTTAGCTCTTCTATGCTTAAGGTCAGTTGTGTGCTCACTTAATATTTTCTGTCAGATTCTTGCTGATTGGATAACGAGCTGAGCTTCCAAAGATTGTACTCATAAATTTATTGTTGCTTAATAATAAAACCCTCTGTTTTTGCACCGGTTTTTTCGAGGACTTTTGTCCAAAAATAATGATGTCAAATTTTTTATGTGTGTATGCTAGCATTTCTTAGTCTCCGGCATTTTTATTTCCACAACGTTTATTTGATTTGGTGAAGAAATTGTAGTGTGATTAACTTGGTAAAAAATCGTGACTCAGAAGAAACAGCAAAACCAATTTTTCGGAGGGTTGTGCAGGTTAGCTCAAAACAGTCATGAGGAACCTCAAGATATTTTTTTGTACAGACTCGCATTTCACGCGAGTTTAGTCTGAACAATAGCACGAGTATGGAAAAGGATGTGAGTGCAACGTAGGTAGATCAACGACAACTCAAATTTTCGTAGAGAAAATTTTCTTGTCTGAGCATAGAGGGTTTTGCAGTAGTTTGCTAGAGAAAAATCAGTGATTGGTGGAAGAGGAATAACACATAGATTTGTCTTCAGTAAATTCTTGAGGAGAGCTATGGAAAAAGTTGACATTCAGGAGGCTTCAGAATTTTCTTCCAGGTTGGAGGACGAATTTGCTTGTTTATGAGGCTCAGCTTAACAGGGTGTCTAGTATATAGACAGTGGAGCATCAGCTCGCATGATAGGGGTTAGAGAATATTTCTATATATTAATGAGGAGAATATGGACTTGCATATTACAATGGGAAATAGAACAACGTGTACTCTAGTGGGGAGAGGTACCATCAATTTCCAGAGGGAGTCAAGAGCCAATACCAGCGCTACAAATATACTGCATGTGCCAAGATTGGGTATGAACCTAATTTTAGTATCCTAGCTACAGGATAAGGGATATGATGTCCACTTCATAGGGAAGAAGGTGTTTGTCAAACATCCAAACTAGAAGAGGGTAACACAGATTGGAGTTCAAAGCAACTAGTGGTACAAGTTGCAGCTTGATTCTCAAATGGCACTAATCTGAGTCAATGACAGTAGCAGTGGGAAGGAACTAAATGAGCTATGGCATAGAAAAATGAGACATTTACACCATGAAGCACTCAAGGTACTCAAGGAGATAGTAACGAGGGTTCTAGAACTTGGCACGGAACGTGATGATGTGTGCAGAGATGCGTGCTTGGGAAATATGCTAAGATAGAATTCCCAAGTGACAACAGAGAAGATGGCTTGTTGGGACTTATACAGTCATAAATTTGTGGTATGATTTCCACTAGAGCTCTCAGTGGGGTGGAATACTTCGTCACCTTATTGATGATTATTCAAGAAAAACCTAGATCTACTTCTTGAAGACCAAGGATGAGGTCTTCGATTATTTCATGGAGTTTAAGGCTCTCATGCAGAATGTGAAAGGGAATAATATCAAGGTGCTTCTCTTAGATAATGGTGGAGAGTATATTGATAAAGACTTCACAGTTTTTTGTGCGAAGGAAGGCATCCATAGAGTGGACAGATCCATACAATCCACAACAGAATAGAGTACCAATTGGAAAAGTAGAACTATAGTTGGGCTACAAAAGAAATGTTATATGACCATGATTTTCCCAAGTTTCTATCGCAAGAGGCATGAAAAACAACAGTGTATATTGAGAATAGGACTCCTCATAAGGAATTGGGGAAGAAAATGCCAGAAAAAGTCTCCACAAGGAAGAAGTCAGAAGTTAGTCACTTCAGGATCTTCAGCAGCATTGCTCATTGCCATGTGTGAGATGAGAATCGAACCAAATTGGATCAATATATAGAGAAGGTTCCTCGTTCAGTATAGCAAAACATCAGAGGCATATAGGTTCTAAATTCCTAGCAATAGGAAGATGGTAGTAAGATGGGAAGTAAATTTCATGGAGGAATGAGCTTTCAAGAGATCTCGTGAGATGCATGCAAGTGATCAAAATTAGTCTGTTGAAGCTCCATTGGTCTAGTAGCAGGGGTATCCAATATGACCGCCAATGGGACAGTCACAAGGATCTAGTACAGTGACCAGTACTAGTATTTCCTCAGGTGTAGGGGATCCAATGAGCTCACAACAAATGTAGTAGAGGTAGGATGAGGAGGAGCTAGTAGAACCTCCCACTAATAGTGATCAAACCAGAAGAGAAGTTCGTCAAGCATTGAGAGATTTAGAGGAGTTCATTGGAGCTCCTAGGATGAACAAGGGAGAGCGCAGACAACCTGACAAGCATGGTAAATTTTAGGGTGAATTTTAGCCCAAAGGAAAAATTTGAGGGGTTTTGAATTTTAAAAGAGGGAAATTTTTATTAATAACCCTTTTCATATAGTTAGCCCCAGTTTTATTTTAAAAATAATTATTTTTTTTTATTTTAGTCCAAAATAAAAAATGGTGGATAAACCAAGCGAAGGTTCATTTGGCCCGATTCGCCTGGTTTGGGAAATTGTATTCCCTTAAAATCGCCAGATTTCTTATTTACAGTGTTAAATTTGTTTGTAATGGCCTCGTTTTTTGTTTTTCTGGTTTGGGAGTGGTGTGTGAGGTTCAATTTGGTCCTAGGAGGTTAGATTTGTTTTCAAATGGAGGGCGGCTCCCTATTTTCACGGATTCATGGTGTATAAAATTATTTTCAAATCAGGTTTTCAATGTTCATGGCGTATAGTTTCGGTCCTCAGATTTCTGTTCACAAATCCGACTCTTTCAAATCGAGTTTTCAATTTTCATGGTGTATATTTTTGGTCCTCGGATTTCTGTTCACAAATCCTACCCATCATACCAGTACTAATAACTCGCATAGGATTGCAGCAGAGAAGCTGGGACTAAGGCAAAGAAGTAAGTAGTAGGAGCGTGCCAGCCAGGACCTTGAATTGGGCAAGCATCATGATTGAATCTACTTTGTAACTCATCACTTTGATCTAGTTTCAGTGCTTGTATTCACTTTCATCACTCAATAAGAGCCTAAAGTGTTCGACTAAATAGTGGTTTGACTTAATCAAGGTATTATGAGTAGAAAGTGGCCTAACAGCGTCATATCTACCCATTATAGGAAGCCAAAAGGCCTCAAGACTTGCGCAAGAGTTTGTGGGGGTCGAAGCCCTAGAGGAGGCCAAAAAAGACCTCAGACCTTGAGTAGTAGCAGGTGAAGTGACTTAAACAGAGAGCGGGCCAAAGAGAAATAAGCCTCATAGGGACCAGGGTGTAGATTTTGTGTGGAATCCTCCATTTCTAGGCGACTCGTTGCAACTAGCGCAAGGTATACATTTTGTGCGGAATCCTGCATTTCTTGGCGATTTGCGAATCGGAATCTGAAGGGGTTTGGCATTCCAAGTAAGCCGCAACCTTGTTCTTGTTTGTTTTCAAGTGAAATTCAATTTACAGATCGATATTAGTGTTCGATTTGATCTATTAATAATGATTTTTTTAAGGTCAAAGAGTATTATTTCTTAATTTGTCAGTAGGAAGGAAGAAGTTATGCATGAGTATTGTCTATTAATTTTTAGGCATTTAAGATTTGATAGTGGAGGTAGGAGGTCACCTTGCTCTCAGGCTTAGTTTTCAGTGTGGATTCCAGTGAATACTAGTATTTTACAACCAGTTTAGAGGGAAATTTAAAGAGCCGAGATACTATAAGATTGGTAACATGAATTTAGCAGGATTTTCGAGTGTTTAATGTTTGTGGTAGACTTCAGAAGTTCAAGGATTTAAAAAAATTACAATATACAGGATGATTCAATTAACTAGTTGTTGAGGGAAAGGTAGAACCATGAATACATCTGGGCAGTGGGGGTGGCTTGAATAATACTCCATTCCTTGGACCCTGTGGAAATGGAAAGATAATAAATAGAAATGGAGAATGAAATGGAGGAGTTGGCTTGTTAGCTGGAGAACTTGTTAGCTAGGAAGCTCGCTGGGAGAATCCGAGTTGGATGGTGGTCTACTGAGTTGGGCGCAGCGTGGGAAACATGAGCCCTTTATCGAACAAGTGCATTATGGTATAGAGATTATTTCTTTCATTAGAATTTCAAAAACAATAGGTGTTAGCTATTATTTCCTTCCGGTACAGCTCCCTATCGTACAGGGCTACCCTCCGTAGATCCAGTTTTCTCCTGAGTGACTAGAGCAATTGTTTGTACTCCATGTTACCTTGTCACTAGCCCCATGGTTTATATTTTCCAACCAACCGCAGAGGTAAAAAGGTAGCTTGAGAACTTGTAACCTAGGTTGAAGTGGTATGCCAATTATGTTTTCTAATTGTAGATGTAGATCACAATATGTATACTTTTATTCATTATTGAAGTTTTGATGGCTCAAAATATTTTCATCCATTCTCTTCCATCCATATTATATATTTGTATGCCTTATTACTAAGGGAATTGAAAGGAAAATAAAAATAAAATAGGGCTTTTCCATTCATTACTTTCCTTTGCCTGTGGCATACCTTATTTTCCTTATATCTAAGTTTAGTTGCAGTGCATGTCTCTTTTACATGTTAATTGAGGATATTGGTTTTTTTCATATTATAACCATATTCAATTGGTTATGTATAACATTTGTATTTTTTTAGTTTTATAAGTGGGGTGTATATACATATCTTCCTTCCTTTCATTCATACCCACTTGATATTAAGATTTCAAGTGTTATACTAGCAATTGCACCAAATGTTGCAAAGGAAACGCCGTAAGGCATAAATTTGAGAAAAATCATGATATATAAAAAAATCATTGAAGATAGAAATTAGTAAACAAATTATCATTCAAGCTAGAAGATAAATACAAATCACTTACATTACACGAAATTGACAAATTTTATAACCTTTCCAAAATAGGTTGCCTCCTAATGTTCGAAGATGCTCTTTCAAGTTCCAATAAAACCCTTGTTACTTGGGGGGCTTGCTTAAGTCAATAAGTCATTTACAACATTTGTTTCGAGTGCGTTAAACATGTCCACCCCTTGGAAATTATTTGTGCTATACTGGGTCCATAATTATCATAGGCATGGTTGATCGAAGGACGGTTAAACGTTTTACATCTTTCAAAGTTGTTTGATGAGGGGTAGGCTAGAGTGTCAGTCGTATTTGACGGCTAAATTGTCGCACAACGCACAATCTGCCCATCAAATTCCAACCATGGGACAAAGTAAGAACAAAGTTCAAGTCAATCATCTCTTTTATTGCTTAATCCTACCATCGATGTAAGTTTTGAAAGTAAAGGGAAAGAAATTTTGTTTGCGTGTTCGGTTGAACTTGATGGTATGCGAAAGAAATTTCCTTTTTGACCTTCACGTAAAGGTGGAATTGTTTTAGTGTCAAATGCTTGAAAGATTCCTTTCATTTCCATTAAATAAATAAACAAGTGAAACGGAGGTGAAAAAGGTTGTTTGCAGGTTAAAAACCCGCATTTAGAAAGCAACTTATCCCATGTTGAAATGATTTATTTGGATGGCTGGATCTGATATGTACCGTGCATTGTTAATGCAGGAAAGCTAAGTGAATGAATTCATAGGAGTTTCCTTTCTCATGAATGAAAGCCACCTTGCGAACTATTTCTTCATATTCTTGGTATAATTGTGGGCTAGGTTTAATATATAAAAGAAACCTGAAAACGACAAATTTAGAAAATTTTAGGAGGTTATTATTTATCCATTTAAACTTATTATTTTGCACATCCCTCTATATTAAATGTTATTTTCAATTAAAAAAAAGAAGGCATATATGTTCTTTTGAATTTGATACGGAGAGAACAAGTTGCACCAGATTGGAAGGTCGAAAGAACCAGATCTGTTTCAAAACGGGGAAGGCAAATCGTGAAAGTATTTTCATATGAAATATTCAAAATAAGGCAATTCAGATAGTGAAAGCATTTTCATATGAAACATTTTAGGATCCATCCTTAGAGATCCACAAGAAAATTTCTCGGAAGAAACTGTGGTGAATATAGTCAAAACTCGTCTTCTACATCATAGCGAATTCTACACAGGACATTAGTAGTCCATCATATTGTAATGTGGCATACAACATGTCTTCAAGGTATACAATGTGTTCAATTATTCGCCCATCATATTGTAATGTAGCATACAACATGTTTTCAAGACATTAGTAGTCCATCATATTGTAATGTGGCATACAACATGTCTTCAAGGTATACTATGTGTTCAATTATTCACCCATCATATTGTAATGTAGCATACAACATGTTTTCAAGGTATATGAAATGTCCTCCTCCTTGTCTCGCTCAATTAGTAGCCCATAATATTGTAATGTGGCATACAACATCTCTTTAAGGTATATAATATGTCTTCTTTTTGGGAGCTATGAGCTAATAGCTATTCACTTAACATAGAAAAAGGGGAGAAGGTTAATATATGGTTGTGGTATAGTGTGGAAAATAAAATTATAACAATATTTATTTTTTTCTTTAATTATTTACTTTTTTTTGTCATATAGTTATATGCATATGCATTTATATATTTTTTTGTTATTACTTAATGTTATGTGACATCTTTTCCTAATGACCTATAAAATACTTGGCAATGCAATAAATTATGAATAGAGTTTAATATCATTTGTTCATTATCAACTAATAAAAGATATTCATTTCTCTATTTTGAGAATAAACTCAGTTTCAAAAGTAAAACAATAAAATAAATGCTAATAAAGATAATTATTCATATTGCGGGAAAAAATCCAACAATGAAAATGAAGAAGGTTATGCGAAAAGACACATATATTCAAGTACAATCTAAAAAATTCATTAAACACAAACAACAACTAATAATTATACTATAACGAGAGCTAAAGGGCAATCACCAACCATTACTAATTAAATTATAAAGCCAAAAGGACAATGATGGAACATAAGAATTATTTCTATGCATTTTAACAAATATATCACTTAGCTTTTAACAAATATATCACTTCATTTTTAACAGTTACTCCAACAAAGAGTAACGATGAAGAGTAATCTCTAATAATTTTCATATTGGCCAATTGTTACAACACGTAATTAGGTTCTTTTTATATTTCAAGTACTTTGCTTACTCAAGCGATAACATTCATAAAGTAATAAATTTTACTTACAATAGATATGGAAAACATCGTAAAGGAATGAAAAACCTAGAACTACTCACTAATACCCAAGTTGGTGTAGAAATATTCACTAATACCCAAGTCTCAACCAATATTGTACAACCAAATATTATATGGACTGATAAGATGAAACTTTGTGCTGCAACACAATCCCTATGTGTCTCCAACGAAATTCCCTAAGCTATAAATCTTTAATCTGAGCAGTGGAGATTAAATGGTAAGGTGACAAGCTATCACGAATATAAAAATAGGCATTACTCTCATCCAGAATCTCTGGTAGACAATGTTTAGGAGATTCCCTGAACTGTTGTCAATAATTGTAATCAAGACTTGATATTTTTTATTGGGGCACTCTGCACTCGTATATCAATGATTAAAATATTAGCAATAAAAAACTGGTTATCAAATTTGGAGCAAAGGGATCAAAATGATAAATGATACTATACTAACCATTTTAGACCGAGTGGCTGCTCTTTCTTTTAAGAATGGGTAGGGTTTAAAACAATTACCATATGACTCAACCCAGATCTTCAATTTGGAATAATTGTAATTCAATTCAAGAGAATCTGCACGGAACATAACACCACCCCTGGAAGAAACACTCTCTTAGTTTTGTTGGGAATGAACTTTTAAAACTCTTCCAATAGGTAAACATCTTTAGAATATGAATGCATTAATTCGATGGATTGTAATTTGGTTCAATCATTGTTCCCCAAAAACCATAAATTTTTTTCAAAAAGTTTCAACAACAAACTAAGTTTATAAGAATTTCAAAAGAAAGAACTATAGTATAGGATATAATATAGGATATAGGATGCAACAGATATAGGGAAAAAATAGGAAAAAATGAACTTTTCAACTTACCTGTAATGTGAGAATCCCATGCCCATTACATAGGAAATATCAAGGTCTGAATCTTGCACTGTGATTCCCTCGCCTAGAACCCCGACAAGCTTCATTGACAGCTTCATTGACAACTGGAAAGAGTACCATCTCAATTATTTCGTTATCCATCAAGGAAATTGGCTACCAAAACTGAGAAAACATGTTTGGTCTAAAAAAGTGGTATGAAATAAAATAAAAATGAAGAAAATATTTCCAAATAATACTGCAACAGAAGTAAAAATTACTTTGCTATTGACAATCAAACCAGCCATGCTCCTTGACTTCTCAATATATTTCTTGATTTGAGGGTCTTGAGGGCCTTTTGTCTATCATCATACAAATAGAAACCTTTACACGTTGTCTCACCTGCGAAAAAAGTGCCATATAAGTGCCATATAATTACCAACTAAAGAACAAAACAGAGTATTGCACACAACAAAAATCACAGAATGAAGCGAGCAACGACAATATATATTTGATTTTAATTGCAGAATGAAAAATACATTTGCTTGAGAAAGAAAGAACTGAATTCCATCCATGAATCTCTACAGATTCTTACCTCCAGACCATCAGCTTGGAATCCCATGGAAAGATATTCTTCAAGATTGAGGTCTCCAATGCGCCTTGCATTGTCTAATCCCTGAAACAAACAAATCATCACAAAATTTAGAATGGTTTAATGGCAAAGAAAGTCTGCTGAACCCCAGTTATCCTATGCGCCTCCATTATGCAATCCCTGAAACATGGACCATAAGAAGGAAAGTTAGAATGGTCTAGTTGAAAAGAAAAAGATAGTTGGCCCAGTCCCATAAGGTCCGTAAACCTGTTAGATGGATGAACATACATAGGAATGGAACCCCAACACTCTGCTCCGTAGGCTTAGATCATATTTCTTTTCGGATCGTTAGACTTTTGAACAAAATACACTTTGAATGAAACTAGAAACAAAAATAT
The DNA here is from genome assembly GCA_000404065.3 of Pinus taeda. Classification (NCBI taxonomy): domain Eukaryota; kingdom Viridiplantae; phylum Streptophyta; class Pinopsida; order Pinales; family Pinaceae; genus Pinus; species Pinus taeda. The sequence continues at coordinate 1,067 of APFE030170521.1, read as the reverse complement.
AAAAGAGAAATTACCTTGTCATCTGTTATAATATAGTCGTCATGGAAAATGACAGCATGGCCATCCTTAGTGACCTGAAACAAATTTAAAGCAACCTTTGAATTTGTGCAACATGAAGACAAAAGCAAGTTTGAACATTTTAAAAACAAAGCAAATCTCCAAGTTCCGAGAAGGCAACAAGGCTAAACATCATAGCTTATGCCAGAAACTTAGTCTACCTGTACATCGAATTCAACAAAATCTATGCCATTCAGCGAGGGTCATAGATTTTATGTTATTTTCCATAATAGTAGGTCTGAGATTAGGAGCGTCTCTAGCACTAAATACTCTGTTCTTGTGAGAACCGCAATGGCCCAGAATAAGAAATGATTGTTGCTCGCTTTCTATTTTATTATCTGTTATTGGGCAATATACAAAGTTCACAAAGCGTGAAAACACATAAAGCTCAAATCCTATCTTAATCTTTGAATCCTAAATTTCAGTTGACACCAGAAAAGACCAAATGAGAGGCATAGGAATTAATTTTTTTTAGGGCTCATGTTACCTAATGCCACAAATTCAATTGTTAACTATCAAGAATAGTACTGGGAATAATTAAAAATGAATAACATACCATGCAAAAATTGGCCATTCGCGGGCCTATATATAGGATATTGAGATTTTTAGGAGTAGAAACCTGCTGCATTACAGGAGGAACTATGTTTATTGACCGAGCAAGTATTGCTGCATCAGAAACCAAAAACTTTAATTTCAATCTATGGAAATAACAATAAAAAAATTATAAAATCTCGGAGGTCCCTCCCATGGGTAAATGTAGAGATAAATTCCAGTATAGTGCCAGTATCAATCACTAGTCTTGCGAACTATGGACGTCATTTGTTGCAAGACACCAGTCCTTATAACCGGGCTCTCCAAGAAGCTCTGTAATATGGAAGAGCAACCGACAATACAGAGTCCCGATAGTTGAACCGTCTTTTATGAATCCGATGGCTGAAACAATTTACAGCGTAAAAATAATATATATGTTTTATATTATATAATAAAAAATAATTAATTAAGAAATTAAT
>APFE030170508.1:115586-195872 GCA_000404065.3 Pinus taeda | reverse complement strand
TGGCAAATTGAGGGGATGGCAATTTTGGGTGCGGGGATTGGACACAGTTTCTGCAGGGGGTTCTTTGGGGCGAGGTAGTAGACAGTATTGATGCCTTTAACTGAAGTGAATGGTCAGGAATGAAAGAAAGAGAGCTAAAGAGAGCAAACAATAACTTTGAATTCTCTTTAGACAGTGGAAAACATTGAAATTAAACAAACTTAAAAGCAGAGCATGGCAAGCATGAATTCTTACTTTAACACTTCATTTGTTTAATGTGCAGAAGTAAAGAAAGGAAATGAATCACCTAACAAAGCTTACAAGAACATTGAGAAACACACCATAAACACATGAGTCCACAAGAATCCCAAAGAGGACTGCAAAACCCTGGTCTTCCTTAGCCAAAATTTGCAGAGATACAGTGAAATAATACAATGATAGCTTCTCCCTCAAGAGTCCAACCATGAAAATGAGTATGAAAGTACATAATATAGATGATCTAACCTCTTTCCCTACCTCTAGGGGTCAAGCTCATCCTTCTAGGAGCTATTTCAACCACTTCTAAACTTAGCACTAACAACTAGGCAGTCAAAACAACTTGCCTCTATAAAGTAGGAAACCAATCCATTCATTAAATGTTTGCTATTTCATGCATGAATCTTCTAGAATAGTTAAATAAGTGTCATGGCAACATAAAAATACATTAATTACATCAAAGAGGGTGAAAAATCCCATCTCAAGTCAAAACTGGTCAAAGCTGGGCGAATTCCTGAGCTGTAGATGAATTTCCTGTGAAAATTGCCCAACATGTCGCGCCCCCCTGCTAGACATGTCGCGCACCTTTGGAGCCATGTTTGGGGCACTTGCAGGTGGCCAAATTGGGAAAAAGTAGGCTTGTTGGAAAGGTATGTGAGTCTACTTTCCAACCCAACTGGAATTTCTGGATTTGGAGTTCATTTGCCCTGTCAAAACTTAATTCTCCCAAGACAGCTTTCTGCAGTTCAAAAACGTGGCAGAAAGTCAAATTTTGCATGTTTTTTGGCTTTCTGGAGGCCCAAAACTTCACAAAATCTCAAGTCCATCCATGTGCATATGTAACTTTGCATGACAAATCTGGAAATGCTGAGATTTTGTCAAATGGAGGTGTCGGGACGACATGTCTCACCGGGGGTGAGACGCGTTAATGAGCAAAAACCTGTAAATTGCCAAAAAATACCAAAAATGACCCAAAATGCTCAAAAATTTTTGAAATGTGTGCTGTGGCTGAGTTATTTAGTTCTAGGATCCTTCAAGGAAGCCTCGACTAAGATATGGAGGGGATCAGGCCTTTTTCTCCATTTTAGTGCCTTTGCCAACTGCCTTTGAAGCACATTCATCTTTGCTTTGCACACGTGCATCCGCGCCCAATAATGATTTTTCATGTTCCTCAGCAGTTTGTTATTTTGATTGGCCTTAGCCAACACCCTTTTCAAATGAGGATTGTCCCAAATAAACATATATTCTCGATCTATGGGTCTCAAGTCACCGGGTCTCCTACGAGCCAATTCCCGGTCTTCACGAATTTTCTACAGCTCATATAGTTTGTGTTCATCCTCCAACTGTTTTTTTCACTGCTCTAAATAGTTGATTATCCATTTTTCCATCAATAATTTCGTTTGCAGCGACTGAATCTCGGTACTTTTCTCTCGAATGATATGCTTGAGCTCTGTGCTAGGAGAGTCAGCGTCAAGATCAATAACTGGATCACCTGACAATCTCTCCTCAATCATGGGCTTCTTGCCCCTCTCTTATACCTATGCTGCTGTCGGAAACGAGGCCCCTTCCACCTGGTGTGGAGATAACACTCGTGGTGCTGATGAAGAAGGTGAGACCCCTTCCACCTGGCGTGGAGAAAGTACTCACCGAGCTGCTGTAAATAAGGCCCTTGGGCCTCTCTGATAGGTGACCTGAGGTAAGGAGCTGACATGTCTAGTAACAGGGATGTCATGCTGATGTGATGGTCCTCCCTCCTCATGAACAACCTCAAGATGTGGCGGTGATGGTACTTTGAAAAACTCACGAGAGATGAACTCCTCCCATGAGATGCCCTGCTGAGTCAACTGATGCAATACTACTAGCTGAATCAAACCATGATGGTAAAGGCTCCTGTACTGCTGTGCCAGGGTCTTCATCTGCAACGTGGGCACCATCCTCTGAATGTTCTGAAAGAATAAAACCGGGATGTTCATCATCCTCACTCGGGTGAAATGCATCAAGAGGCGAATGTGATATGAGTACACCAGTGAAAATATGCCCTCACAAGTAAAATAATGCATAATGAGTTTCACCATGGGAGCATACTCGCTTCTGAGAAATCTGAATGGAAACACCCCTGCCATATGTCTCATGAATTGGCCGAACATAAGGCTCAAAGAAAACAAAATCTAACAACTTGCGCTTATTCCGCACCTCACCAACATTAGGTATCCCTGTAGCCTGTGAGATCACCTCAGGTGTCAATATAAATTTTACCCCTGCAAGGTTGACCCGTCCATCATGCAAGTGTAAGACAAAAAGGCGGGCCAATTCTCGGTGGTGCTGAATCCGAGAGATCCTCTCGCAAAATTCGTAGGAAGACATGTACCGGAAACATGATACTGCCAAAGGACAAGCTTGTAACTCTATTAAAGAGGTGGGCTCCTCTCGCTTATGATGTCCACCCTTACCACCCCTACGAGGCTGCCTTTGTTCCTCAATTTCTGCAGCTTCTGATTGGTCATCACTTTGCTCATAAGTTTCGGTTTCTGACATAGTTTAGGAGCAAAGTGGAAAAACTGTACTGTTGTTTCTGCCTGTAAAAAGTGTTGAATTTTATGTTGTTTCAAGGGGACAAGGACATGAGGGAAATGTTAGGGGAGGGATATTTTTACAAGGAATTAGGAATATAGGAACATAACAAGGAATTTAAGGAAAATATGCAAACAATATGGCAAATGGGAATACATATTTATAATCAGGAATATTGGAATATCATTTGCAAAATCATTGCATATGGGAATACATGTATAGGAAGTAAACATATGGGAATATGCATGCATTCATTAACAGGGGAAAATAGGGAAAATTTACAAAATTCTCTACATATTCACCAACAATTTCTTGTGGTTACTCATGCATATGGTGCAGCAAAATGAGGTTTTGAGTGTTTTTTTTTTATGCTTTTTTGGGAGAGGGGTAGGGTTTATATTTTTTACAAGGAAAATGGGATATATGTAAACAGGGAAATTAGGGAAAAACACTGCAAACATCACTGCACATGCATCATCAAATGTCATATATTTACATAGATATAATGAGGGGTAGGGTTAGGGTTTGATTTTTTATTTTTAAATGGAAAGGGGTAGGGTTTATTTTCTTGCAAATTTAAAAGGGAAATTGTCATGGAAACATAGGTAAAATGAAATAGGAATGAAGAGAATGAGAACAAGGGGAAACAACGAAACAGCAATAAACCCTAGCACCTTTTACAAATTTATAAACAGCCATATGGAGTCTTTCTTCTTGCACAATTTGATCATTACAAGCACATTCATGATGTTTCCCCACTAACCAGCAGCCATTCACAAGTTTGAAGGGCCTACCTCAAGCGATTTGATGAATTAAAGGAGGCTTGAGCAATTCTGAAATGAGTTGGGGGAAGACAGCTTGACAGGTCGCGCAGCACGCCCAACAAGTCGCGCCCCTCTTGACGTGTCGCGCCCGTTGCAAAATTCCTCTCTGTGAGACCCTTTGACATGTCGCGCACCTCCCAACAAGTCGTGCACCTATCTTGACAAGTCGTGCACCTGTCCTGAGCCCGATTTCGCCTCAACTCACTTGGAAGTTCGCCCAATCTCTCTTGCAAGGGTTATGAATACACAATGAGAGTGCAAGGAGGGAGTTTGGGCCTTTATAGGTTTCATTTGAAAAAATTTCATGCCCAAACCCACTTTCTAATGTTTTTTCATGACACTTTTAAACTTTACATGCTGTTGTCTTTTTGGTTTCCTTTTGTCCTGAAATTGACTGATTTAATGCTTTTGCTTGATTCTTTTTTGCAGGTAGATCATCTGAAGGACCCTTGCAAGGGGACTGGGTTGCATTTTGTTCACTAAAACTTTGAAATTTCATCATTTTTTACAAATAAATGAAAAATGACCTTGGGGGGCCTTAAAAAAACCAGGGTTTTTAATCCAAGGTGAAGATTAACTGTACAGATAAAAATTTAGAAGAAAACACCTTTACAATCATCCTCTGCTTACTGAACACGTCATTGACTTTCAAACACAGACCCTTGTAATATTTGACCAAAACGCTAGACCTAGGAAATTGACCTCAAGAGAAGACAAGACAAGCTTGAAAGAGCTTTAATGACTGAAATGACTTAAACCAGCAATGCCAAGAGGGGTATAAACACATCAGCTCCTCCATCAGGGTTATGGCATGCCTAACGGGATGTAAAAATTGACACTGATGAGACACCTACCTATGAAAAATGCAAAGAGTTTTGATCGCTAATGGAGGGCTCAAGACCGACTCTAACACCCTATATTGGGATGTGTGCTACGAAATTTTGATTAGTATTGAAAAATGTGAGTCATCGCACCTGCTAAGAAGGATAATGGTGATGGGAAACATTGTATTTAAAAACAAAGTGCAATGAGCACATGGGGGTTTGAAAATTTCGAAATGTTAACTATATTTTCCCCAAATTTTCACACTTGCAATCTAATACATTTCTCCTTTGAAATTTATAAGTGTTTTACAAAGAAAAAATGGTGTTATCTTGGAGGGAAAGAGAATATGAAATTGAAGATGTGATTGTAGCAAATAACTGGGGGACAATACCAACACTAAGAAACTATGGTTTGTTGAAATATTTCCAAATCCCATGCATGAGAGCCTAGATGGATTTTCTACAATATTTAGTGAGGGCCTAGGATGTATAAAGACATCATTTTATAATTGGATAACACATAGTAACCATATATGTTGAAGATATCTATTTTTTGACAGGACTCTCGCGGAGAGGTTCCCAAGTTTACCTGTCTAGATATTGAAGAGGCGGAGAGTCAGTGAAGTACTATGTTGTTACTTACTATGACAACTCTCAACCTAGCAGTGATGGGAAGATTCAGATCAAAGACATTTGTGAGCTTCAACTAAAAAATATCATGTTCACTATCACACATTTTTCCAATAATGGTGCTCCTGATTTGAACACCAAATCCCAAATGTAATATACATTAGAGTGTTTGGAACCTATGGTTTTTTACTAGTGTCAAAGAGTTTTGGCCAGCTTGAGTGAATAGGAAAACAGGGAAAAACCCAGGCGGTTGAACAACTTTGGATATGGTTCCATTGTAGTCTCATTCTCCCTAGATATAATTCCACTGCTACGACCCTAGAGGATATCATGGGAGTTTCCTAGACCTAGATACCCTTGCATGAGGCAAGGGGTAGACATGATGGATCGCCATAGGGAAGGACATATGATGAGATTCACTCCTACATTCTTCACATGGCTATGAGATAAATTGATTATGATCAAAGATTATCCATATGTTGGATTTCATTTTAGAGGGAATCTAGAGTTTGTCTTGCTTAAGGGTGAATAGTGGGATTATGCAAGTAAAAAAAACTATCATTTTCGATATTTAAGTTTTACCAAAAAAAAAAAAAATATTGTGAGAGACTAATCATTGATTTTTTATCCAGACATTAGATTGGTGTAACTAGTAGGTATGTCCCCACTCCATTGACGAGCACAACCATAGTTTGAATAGGGTGGATCCAGTGTGGTGGAGATGGAAAGGATGTCAATCCAGACCTAGCAGAGACACTGGCCAAGTTTGAGCATCACGTAGAGGGTATAACCTGCAACATTCTGGATACAAGGATTAATAACATCCCTATCTGTTTACAAAGATATACCATAGGAGTGCCAACTCGAATTGGTCATTTGTTGTGATGGGTTTCCCATGAAGTTTTTTGCTACTGTGATCATCATCGTGATTAGTCATATAGGGATTTTGAGATACATTTTGTTTTTGCATGTACTCAAGTATCATAGGTTGGGAGTCATATGTGTCTCAGACACAATTTTTTGTAAGACCCAAACACTATTTATAGTATCTACCTATGGATATTTTATACTCATTTCATTATCCTATACAATCTATGATAATTATTTTGTTTTTAAAAATGTTGGAAATTTCTATCTAAAACGTAATTGGCTAATGCATATGTTAATGTGTTTATACGTCTTGGAACATTTTGATATTCAATGTGTTCAAAATTTCTTTCCAAGAGGCGAAGAAACAGTATTCAAATGTAGTACTACGAGTTGAGATTCAATCATGACAACCAAACAATGAATATCACATGAAAGTGCATTGGATAATTGCTCAATCACCACGATATACTAAGTGATATTATTATTTGTGTGATTGATACATATTCCTTATAGACTTATCAACTCATCAGTAGGAGTATAGATTTCCCATGCTATGGAAGAAAGGTTCTGAGTACTATGACTAGCACTATCAGCATAACCAACATAGGGTTGAGGGAACGTTGACTTCTGCAAGTCAAATGTAATACAATATAAGCAGAAGCAATAGAAAACTCATAATAAAAACACATTGCAAACAAACCATTAAATATGTACAGTATATACAATGTAGCTCTATAGAAGAAATTCTAGGCATGCTTTCTTTCAGGTATAGCCCATTGTGAGGTTGTGCCAAAGGAACTCTGTCAAAATTTACTAGCTTGTAGGCCTGTTTTGCAAGTAAACCTTTGATTATGTATGGACCTAAACACATAGGTTCAAGTTTTCCAGCTCCTAATTTGTCGCATTCTCATATGATAAAAGGACCAAATCACCTTCTAAGAAGACACGAAGTTTGACATTCTGATCAAATTGTGTTTTTATCCATTTTTTGTGAGCCTCATTAGCCATTGTGGAATCATGACGAGTCTCATCTAGACGTGTTAGGTATAAAAAGCATTCCTTCTTGGAAGGGTTAGCAGGAAGAAGTTCGATGACTAGTTTTAATGACGGGATTTCGCACTCAACAAGGAGAGTAGCTTCCAATCCATACACTAGTTGGAATGGTGTGAATATGGTTGCACTGCGAACAGAGGTATGGTATGCCCACAATGCAAAAAAAAATTGGTGTGCGAATTTGATTATTGAATCCCTATCATACGTTAAAGCACTGTCTTCAAAACTTTATTTATAACTTCTAATTGGATGTTGAATTGCAAGTAGTAGGGAGTTGAGTTGTCACGACGTAAACCCAACTTGGTAGTTAATTCAAATATCATGTAATTATGAAAATGTTTTCCAGGTCCATCACAATGGATTGTGGTATATTAAATCTCACAATAACATGATTAAATAGGAAAAGTTTTGCAGTTTTGCCATTGTTGTTGAATGTAGGCATCGCCTCGGCCCACTTAGTGAAATAATCAACTATGGCGATAATAAAACCATGCCCCCTAGCCAAGCAAGGATTACATGTCATAAATTCTATACCCCATTTAGAAAATTTTCCAATAGCAACTACAAGGTGTAATGGAGTCAGTGGAGCACAAGAATTACAGGTATATAGCTGGCACACATGACACTTTCGGACAACCAAGATACAATCTCTGAACATGGTAGGCCAAAAGTAACTAGCATGTAGGATCCTATGTGCTATCATAATCATACATATGTTTGTTGCATGCTCCAACATCATAGTCATTAAGTCCTTTGTTGGGCAGGGAATCCCCCCCATAGCCAGTTTTGGGGCATAAAGCCTGAGTTTTGGTCAATGTAATGCAAAGACCCCGCAAAATGTAGGTGCAGAGCGCGAGAGTCTAGGGTTGTCCACCCTAAAATAATCTAATTTAATATATAATGTGTCAGCCTACCCATGGTCCGTGTACCATGGGATTGTATAAATAGAGCGAGGCTCTAAGCGTAAAAGTCAGTTTAAAAAAATCATAGAGAAGTAATATGGGTTTTTGAAGAGCAAATCAAGCTCTAAGTCTGTAAGTATGAGTCTTGGGTTGTAGTAGTAGGAAAAGGCTCTGCAAATGTGCATGCAGAGACCCGGTAGAGTCCATAGCTGTGTGCACGAACCCCTGCAGCTGAGTGCGCAGGGTGAATTTGTGATTGTACTTGAGTAGAGGATTAATAAAAGATAAGTTGATTCTGAAATATTGTGCATCTGCTCGTAGATCTATGTGTGTTTATGCTTCTGTTGTACTCATGCATCTCTTTACATTTTTTATGATTGCGTGCACCGGTTATGAATGTCGAATGGTTAATAAGAATATTGGGTACATACAATTAAGTTAAGCTCTATAATAAGATCCTAGTAAGGATAAAGGATCTAGATAGCACCTCTTCGCGCTCTTCACAGAGTTGCGCGGAAGCAATCGCACAAGTTGAGAAGGTCAGACGGGTGCGCGGAGTAGTGCAAGCATGCAAGTTAGATTCGCGAACTTCCTAGACCTCATCAAGACATCCCTAAGGTGCGGAAACCTGGTTCCAACACCCTCCCATACTACCTCAGGTGAGCCCTCAGTCCACGCACTACGGGATGTTACCAAAAGGGCTAGTAGTTTCGAGATTTGTTTGGCTAAATCACTTTTGAACCTAGGTTAGGCCCCAACCAGCCAACAAATGGTTCCATTGCCAGGACTAGGATCTGCCTAAGGAATGTCTGATGTTGTGCCATTGGAACCCTACAAAGGAAGAAATTGAAGAGTGGTTGAATAAAAAGCTTCACAAGTTTGTGACATAGGAAAATAGAACTCTTTAGATATGCGACAAGAGGTGGCTGGATCGCTACGTATATGCAGAAATCCACGAGATCTTCTTCGCGTCCTTTCCATCTAAACTGTATAACTGGATCGTGAGGTTAGTCAACAGTCAGGGAAGGTACAAGCTCAATCAACCGATAGTGTGGACTCCAGAGTTAGTGTGCTGACTAGAGGCATCAGAAGATAAGATCGCGCAGGTTGTCGACCATTGGCTTGACTGGATAATAGGAGGGTTTATCACTAAATTTGCAATAGACACGACTGTGAGCTATAGCGAAGCAGAAAGATGTTTTTTCAAGGGACCACGAGGTAAGTACATCAAATCTTTGAATACCTGGATTAAGATGTTGTTATGTGAAAAACAGTTGATGCGAATACATTAATGCTTGGAATGACGTGGAGCGGAAAGGTATACAGAGGTAGTGGAGAATTAGGAAATAGTCCATTAACTTCACCTTTGTGAGAGAGTGAGGAAGAGCTCGCTCGAGTCTCTCTGAGTGCAGTTAGTTTGATAAGGTAGCACATTCCACAGTTACCATCTCCGCTTACGCCACCACTCACTTCACCTCCTTCACCTCCATCTTCACCCACACCACCTCCACCAAACTAGTAGTTCAATATGGCAAGCGCGATTAAGCTACCCATATTCAGAGGAGTAGGGAATGAGGATCCAAATCAGTTCTGGTTCGTGGTAAGAGCATACTAGGAACCACAACAGGTCACGGATGACAACATCAAGAAGGCTACATTGGTGAGTGTGCTACAGGATCGTGCGTTGACATGGTATATCAAGCACTCAAATGATCACCCAAATGTAGGAATAGCGAAGATCTATAATGTGCTAAACAGATAATTTAGCTGGACGAAATCAGAGACGCAGTCAATCATCAGATTTAAGGAGATCGCAATGCTGCCAGGCGAGACCCCATGGGATCTAGACCAATGGCTAAAGAGTATGATCCGTGAAGCTAATATGATGCTAATGGATGCACATCACTGCACATGGTTTGTGGCATCTTTGACACCCCACCTAAGGACAGCGCTGTCGCAACATAAGCTTTCAACCCAGGCCAAAGCATTGGAAATGGCGATGAGGTTGCATGAGGCCTTGATACAAGACCCTAGGTTGGGAGTTCAACAAATCCACGTGCAACTACAGAACCTATGCTTGGATATGCAGTGCTTGAAGCAGGAAAGGGCACCACAGCTGGAGGCACGCGAGGAAGTGTGGTGCATAAAATGCAAAGGCCAGGGCCACGACAAGGATCACTATCTAGTATTCACAAACTACTTGACAAGAGGGGGGCCAATGCCATTGAGACTAGAGGAACAAGCAAGGCCGAGTACGACACTGATGTTATGGTGCGTGATTTATCAAGAGGGAGGAAAACACGCAATGGACAATTGTCATCTATCGCAAAAGTATACACAGACTCCACAACAGTTGTTTTGTAAGTTCTACAGTTTAGTAGGCCACGATGAGCATACTCATCGTAGCTATGAGTTAATGATGGATCGGGCCCCAAAATATAGAATTCAGATAGAAATGTGAAGCCTCGATCCAACTGTAGGAATGGTGTGCACTGGCTTTCAAGGGTTGGGTTGAGGACGAGGAGGGATGGGCCCGGGAAGGGGTCGCAGACAATTGATTTGTTACAATTGTGGAGGACCAGGGCACTATGCCTGCGATTGTACCAACCAAATGAGAATATATTATTTATATTGTGCTTAGTTTTATCATGAAGCAGCAAATTTTCCTACGTTGATCACACAGATGCACGAGAAAGGAGTGCTTCAGCCTACTCCGACTCAAAATATTCAAATCATGAGGTCTGAACCACGTGAGGAAGACCCAAATGTAAATATGGTGCTTAGAAGTGGCGCAACCATAGGGGAAGATAAGGGGAAGCGGCCCAAGGAACATACATGGGTTCACAAGGCTCCTACAAAGGAATCGGAGTTTGACTTGGAACGCGCAAAGGAAACATTTATGGAAGCTAAGAAGAGCTTCGCGGAGGCCTCTACTTCAGGTAGTAAGGATCAACCAGATCCAGGAGTGGATCCTTCTATGGTTACTACCTTTTTAGAGACATGCATGAAGCTGTTGCACGACAATAAGGCAATTAAAGGACTACAAGAGATGATAACTAGGTGCGCAGGGTCGAGTGAACCGCGCGTAGTCCAGAAACTAGGAAAGCATACATTGCACACTGTAAGGGAGATGAGGTTGACAGCGCAGATTGGTGAATACGAAATGGACCAAGTAATCTTGGACCTAGGGTCCGACGTGAATGCGTTACCAAATCAGACATGGGAATACATGGGCAGGCCCACGTTACAGTGGTCCCCTATTCAATTACGAATGGCGAACCAACAGAAGATTCTACCCATGGGGAGGTTGCAAGGGGTAACAATTTATATCGAAGGCGCGAGCATGCAAATGAACTTTGAAGTGATATAGACTGTTGATGACAGCAATCCTTATCTCGCATTGCTAGGAATAAACTGAGCCACTGATATGAATGGAGTCATTAACCTGAAGAAGCGGAGATGATATTTGAGAAGAAGTCCCTATGCGTAGTAGTTCCACTAGATCCAATCAAAGGAGCATGCTACACTGAACCTGTGCGTGACGATGACAGCGACGATGAGCTAGATTGCATTTACCAGATAACAACGTAAGACCAAGATAAGGTGAGCCCGACTGCAAATGGGATAATCTCATGGGAACATGACAGTTCCTGTACTTCGGATTCAGATGAATAAGTAGAACGCTGGCAGAACAGGTTGCACGAAGTGACAACACTGAATTGCAACATGATGATTAGATCACTAGGATGCATGACAACAGAAGCAAGGCAACTACCAACATATGATGGGGTAACAGAAGTGGATGAATTCTTAAACAAATTTGAAAGTGCAGTATCAAAACAACAGTGGTACTGTGTGCTAGAATGGGAATAGCGCGCGACACCCACACGCTAGTGGAGTACACATCAGAAGACCATTCGAAACTAGCACGAATGTAGAAGACATATGCGCTTACATTTTGGAATTCCCCAGCATCGAACGAGAGATGGGCAGCTAGGATGATGTAGTTGGCACGCCCACCTGTGTTGATGGGTGTAGACGTGTGTTGTGCAAGCACATCCCAGCCTAAGGATCAACACTCAAAACCAACTGTAGCAGCCGAGAAAGCATCGCGCACCACAAAAGTTCCACATAGAGGCATCCAAGACGGTATGCAGGATCTTGAATAAGGTTCACTAGGCCAGGCAGACTGATTGAGACTAGAGCACACTAGTGGTTTGATGGGCCTTTAGGGCCAGTACAAGACTCAGAGCACGGAAATGATCCTAAAGATGATGAGCAGAGTCGAGGCCATAGGTTTGGGAGGAAGGAATCCTCACATAATTGGAATGAGTCGTAAGGACCAAGATGAAGGAATTATGTCGTCACGCGAGGCCAAACGTATGCAGATTCAGGAAGCCATTCGGCAAGGGCACTTGAAAATTCATGAACTTGAAGAAGATCGAGTACGGCTGAGGAAGAAAAGCAGATCTTGGACGAAGAAATCAACAAATTGGAAAGTGTTCCTCTGTGAGGAGTTCCTGACGAATTGTAGGGAGGCCCAAGAGCAGGGTAAGACCCTCCTCTATGCATGGTTGCTCTTATCCATCCTATTGGTGGCAGGAGAATTTCCTGAGGATAGTCAGTTTCCTCCCCCTGACCAGAAATTGCCAGAGGTAGCAAAATATGTGTCGCTCTGGGCGACAAGGCACACCACGCACATCCGTGAGATCAAGATCTTATGGATACTCGTGGAGGTGACCATACGATTGGGGATCAACAAGCGATTACGCCTATCCCCCTCAGTATATATGCAGAGCTTTGAAGACTTTAAAGCTAATATGCATAATGTGTATATCAGGGTGTGGAAGGATCTAGAGCATAAATGGATTGCACTCCCCTTCATAAAAATTGATGACGTTATTTTCATGGTGCTTGACTCATGGCCACCAGAATGGCGAGCACCAAATCTAGTGGCGCGTGATGAGATGACAATTCAAAAACAAAAGAATGCTGCCAAGCTGCTAGCATAATAGAAGTGGAACAAGCAACTAGCTGCAGAAGTACGGGCTTCTCATGAGGCAGCAAAGGCCGTTGTGGAAAAGGCAATAGCAGCACTAGCATCTGAGGCAACCACGACACAGAAAGGAAGAGGCCCGGACCCAACCACAAGACAAGGGATAGATGGCATGGCGGTAGGCACAGACCCACACACATCATCAACACAGCTAAAGCAGCTGCACAATACTGAACGGACAGGGCCCTGGAAAAAGACCAAGGCTTCCAAACTAGATGGGAAACCTATTACACTGACCGAGGGTGACCTATACGACATCAACGACATAGTTCACGAGGTCACCAGGGAGGTGCTCTAGGAAGCAATGGCAGAGAAGCAAAATGTGTTGGGGGCACTCAGGGGGCAACTCCAGGAACTTTAGGTGTAGCCCCCACAGTAGGGAAGGGTAGCCTCTTACGGGGCTACAGGTACATCAATGACAAAGCAGTTGCTACAGGTCAAAATGGCTAATACCGTCACACTGCCAGAAAGAGCACTGACAACAGACAACACAGAGGACTAAGTTGTAGTTGGCCGGCTCAAGGGACTTGGCCTAAACTTGACTATCATTCTGGAAGAGATATTATACCAGCTACAAGCTGAAGCGACGACAAAGCTCTGTGCTAGAGAAGGACATGCAATCCAGATGCTCAATGAATAGCAAATCAACATCGAGCAACTGAGCCTCCAACGTGATGAAGCGGTACCGCAGACTCATCAATTAGAGAAAATCGTCGAGGAAGCATGTCGCCGCATCCTCGAGCTAGAGATTGCAACAAACTTACCAATAGGTATGCAAATCCAAAAATTGGCTAGTGGATTCTGTGAGGAAAAGGAGGAAGCAACAAGGATCCAGCTCCACATCAACCTACAGATCGTGGAATTGCAGCTGAAGGCACAGCCCTCTACACCCCCGGAAGTCAGAGAGCAACACCAATGCGCCATTCAATTAGGGTTGGAAGTAATAGAGCAAGCCATACAAGATTGCATGGGCTTGTTAGATCAGTCACTCTTCACCCTCACTTCACTGTAGGAAGAACCAACGCTATATCGTGTAGAGACAGAAGTGCAGGAGTTGCAGCAGGCCTATGAAAATGTCCAGGGGACTGTGTAGACGGTCACCCTTACTTAGCGACTGGCCAATATGAGGAAGGCCTAGGATCTAAAGGAGTAGGTGGACATTGCGTGCCAGAAAGAAGCAGTGCTTAAAGTGCACATCCAGCCTTGGCTCGAGGAAGCATTCATGGTCACTTACCACGATCGAGGAAAAGCTAGCACAGATGTAGAGTACATATGCACTAAGGCAAGAAGATGCCCCTGACAACGATGCATCAGAGATTCACGCACAACTGATACAGCAGATGGTGGAAGAGTGTGTTGCAAACATAAGTGAAGCACAAAGGTTGCTGGATGGACTCCACGCAAAGATCACTGCACTAGGCACGTGACTCGAGACGAGTCGCGATGATTGTGTCGAGGGCCTGTTGGGCAACAAATCCCCCCATTGCCAGTTTTGGGGCATAAAGCTTGAATTTTGGTCAATTTAATGTAAATACCTCGCAAAGTGTGGGCACGGAGCGCGAGAGTCTAGGGTTGTCTACCCTAAAATAATATAATTTAATATAGAATTTGTCAGTCTACCCATGGTCCGTAGACCATGGGATTGTATAAATAGAGCGAGGCTCTAAGTGTAAAAGTCAGTTTAAAAAAAAAAATAGAGAAGTAATATGGGTTTTTGAAGAGGGAATCAAGCTCTGAGTCTGTAAGTCTAAGTCTTGGGTTGTAGTAGTAGGAAGAGGCTCTGTAGCTGTGTGTGCAGAGGCCCGGCAGAGTCCGCAGTTGTGTGCGCGGACCCCTGCAGCTGAGTGCGCAGGGCGAAGTTGGGATTGTACTTGAGCAGAGGATTAATAAAAGATAAGTTGATTATGAAATATTGTGCATTTGCTCGTAGATCTGTGTGTGTTTATGCTTCTGTTGTATTCATGCTTCTCTTTAAAATTTTATGATTGTGCGCACTGGTTATGAATGTTGAATGGTTAATAAGAATATTGGGTACATACAATTAAGTTAAGATCTATAATAGGAGCCTAGTAAGGATAAGGGATCTAGATAGCACCTCTTCGTGCTCTTCACAGAGTTGCGCGGAAGCAATCGTACAAGTTGCGAAGGTCAGACGACTGCGTGGAGCAGCACAAGCGTGAAGGTTAGGTTTGTGAACTTTCTAGACCTCATCAAGACATCCCTAGGATGTGGAAATTTGGTTCTAGCACCGTCCCATACTACCTCGGGTGAGACCTCAGTCCGCGCACCGCAGGCTGTTGCCGAAAGGGCCAATAGTTTCGGGATTTGTTTGGCTAAATCACTTCTGAACTTGGGTTAGTCCCCAACCAACCAACATCCTTTCTCATCTTCTTCATGTGTGAGACAAAGAGTGTTATTGATTATAATGTAGTGTCGATCCTGATACCAAATTTGTTGTTGATCAAAAAAAATTAATTTGGACTAGAAATTTTGGGTTTGGAGATAAATGATTATATCTCCATATCATGGATCAAAAGAATCAATGAAGAAAAATATCTCGTCGGGAATACGATATTCACTAGTAGTTTATGCATTAGGATAAGGAATGTCACATATAAACTCAGCGAAGACTAGAAATTTTTTAGACTTCGATTTGAAAATTTCCAAATCAAACTCTTGGAGGATGATAATCTACTTCGAGTACTTTACCTCAAACATTTTTCATGATAGTATATAATGCATTGGGTTGTAATCAGAAATGACAATAGTCTTGCAAAGTAATATATAATGATGAAATCTTTGGACAACCTGCATTGTTGCAAAAGATAACTTTTCTACATGGGAATACTTGGTTTCAATATTTTTCAAACTTCGACTCAAGTAATAAATTACATGTTCATCCCTCGATCCGTCCTTCTATACTAATACCATAACGATAGTAGTATCATATGTAACAAGGTATAGAAAGTAATCCTAGTGATAGTTAGGAGCATTTAGCAATGGGGCATGGGTCAATACATATTTTAAGGCATCAAATGCTTTTTTCGGCAGAATCATTCCAACAAAAAGGAACTCCCTTTCTTAATAAGGGAGTAAAACCCTTGGTGATTTTTGCATTTTTAGAAATGAATCAACATAGAAGGTTCGCTTTCCCTTGTAAACGTTGTAACTGAATGAGTTTTGAATGAGCAAGAAAATCGAATATTGCCTAAACTTTTAATAGATCAATACAGATCCCATACTTAGACACAATGAAGCCTAGGAGTGGACCAAATTCCACACAAAAAAACACATTTGCGCAGGTTCAAACGTGTTTTGAAATGTCAACATCGTAAGGAAATTGTCAAAGATGTGTAGGATGATATTAACGATGTTTTAAATGGGCAGGTAGATCATCAAGATATGGTTGCATGATATGTTTAATGTCATGAAAATTGTAATTCATCACTCATTTAAAAGTTTTTCTCGCATTCTTGAGTCTAAAATGGAGTTTGTGATAAGAAAATGTGTCCCATGGACAAATGAACATGGTTTTATGTTTGTCAGAAGGGAGTATATTTATTTGATTGTATCCATAAAATCCATCCATAAATGAGAGGAACGAGATATATAAAACCTCCTCATAGAATTTTTTCAACTTCTTCTTTGATTGCGATAGCTTTCCTCGGGTTTACCAGATGCAATCATTGTCTAATAGGTTTTGCATTAGAGTATGTCTTGATTTCATGTAGCACAATATTCAGGTCGCTTGGCATGTCTTCATAGGCTAAAGAAAAAACATCATGGAATTCTTGAAATAGGACCTTATAAGTTTGAATCTCATCAGGAGAACAGGAGGTTACTATTTGAACATTTTCAACAATTTCGGGATTTACTCAGTTGTCAAGTGGATTAGTTTTCTCGATATTCCCCAAATTACTTTTAGAAATGGCTTTGTATATGGAAATCAGATTTTTGGGATGTTCAATAATCTTAAGTGAGAATAAATCATCGAAAATATTCTCAAGGATTTCAAGCTTGGATAAAAAGCAGGTACGATGATGGATATCATCCCATAGTTTCTCATCTAACGACATGATTTCCATGATGCTTTCGTCAATAGGAAATACATCGTCAAAAGGGTCAAAGCATGAAATGGAAATTAACTATGAATCTTAAGAATGTTTGTCAACCATGTTCACTTGGTTTTTTATTTGAGTAGATACTAGGGAGCCCAAGTGAATAGCTTCGCAAGCTAATTCAACGTGGCCAAGAAACATGCAGTCACTGAAATATTTGATATTAGAGTTGTCAAGTGATATCCATGGATCACATGGTTGTTGAGATGGGATAGTACTAAACATGATCATATAGATTGGGGAAACCATGGTAGAAATGTCAAGAGGAGGGAGCGCAAAAGTTTCCATTAAATATTAATATTTTAATAACCCTACCCCAACATTATCATAAGGAATTGACATTTTATCCATAAGTGGAATATTACCAGCGATCTGGGAATCAATGGCATAAAAATAAAGTTGGTCAAAAAAAACTATTTTCCCTTGATGAGGGAAGAGGATCATTCAAAAATATGATGAGGGAACAACTTCCATAGTGTAAGTCTAGTTCTAGCCCAGTAGGAGGTTATAGTCTAATGGTCCATCGACGACTTCTACCTCTATTGACATTGTTTTACCTACTAACTCAATGAGTAAAGAATTCAATATTCCATGAGGCTTAAAGTCTTTGTTTCCAGTTTATTTGAGGGTTTTTGGTGATCTCGATTGATTAGTGGACAACCCAAGGCTTTCCAACACGATAGTGACATGATAGAGGTGGAGACACCTTCATCCACTATTATTCAGAACACATTATTTACTTTAACAACAAATTGAATCATGAACTCAGGTTGTTGGGGAAGTCATATGGTTTTTTAACTTAAATACAATTAGTCTTGAATCCAAAGAATCCACCCTTCCAATTGTTTTTAATAACGATTTCCCCTATGCAGGAAAATTCTTCATGACTTCGAGGGCTGACATGGTCGAAGGAACTTGGTCATATCTTCAACTATGTTGTAGTTATGGGAAGCTCTCGCATGAGGATTAAATGGTTACTTACAAATAAATCCTTTAGGAGGAGGTTTAATTGTCATTTCGGCAGCTGGTCTCTCAATCTATAGAGGACCAAAACTAGGTGGAGTAAAAACGGAAGGTTGATTAGCAACTAGACCATTTGGAGGATTCGAGGAACCATAATCCTTAGTCCAGGTAGCCACCATGAAATTTTCCTAACCATCAATATTTTGGACATATTTTGGGTAGAGGACAGATCTTGTGCAACCATTTTGGTCTCCTGATTCAAAAAAGGAAATGTCAAAACAATAGGTGCAGTAGACGCATCCTTTAAAAATCGATTGATTTATGCACGGTGTGGACATTCCTCGGTGAAATGATCCTTGTTGCAAATGAGACAAGGATAATGTGGCTTTTGTTTCTCATTAGGAGACTGAGTTTTCTCTTTTTCCTATGGAGGGGTTTCTTTTTTGGCTTTGCCTTTACCCTTCTTTTTACTTCTTAGTTGTTGATATTTTCCTTTGGTAGCTTGAACGATGTTAATATCAAAAGTATTCAAATGCATAGGAGGAGAGGGGATTTGAGTGGTCACATGAGAGAGCTTTGGATTGGATTGACCAAAGGGATTATTCGATGGTTTTTTACTAGTGGAAATAATCATGCCATCAACAGCATGTGATTGCATCGAAGGATTGGGTGGAACAATGTGAGATGGTTATAGAGTGTTAGGTATTTTCAGGTAGACCATGCCCAATTAGGTATATATAGGTCTAAATACTTAGCACAAGCAATAACTTTCTCTTCAGTAACAACTCCTCCCTTAGAAACATCCTAATTTATATCAGGAAATAATGATTTAACAAACAATTATGCTAATAATTGATCAGGGATATGATTTTTGACCAAACAACAACAATGTCTCCTTTCATGTATATGAGCAGATGTGTGAGTAGAGTCAGATTGTTTTAGGGATGTCAAAATCTTCGTACTAGTTTCATTATGGATTGGTGGTTGAAAATGGGTCATAAATGTTGTTGACAATGCATTGAAGTTATTAAACAAAGATCTTAGTAATTTGATATACCATTTTGTCATCAAACGTGTAAGAGTTCATTGGAAAAGACACAAATGAATAGAATCGTCATTTAAGGAGTATGAATAACACCATTAATAATAAGTCATAATATTATTTGATGGGTCTTCCCTAGGATTCCCATTAAATTTGGGAATATCACTCGAAAATTTAGCTAGAATAGTCGGCCACCAAGGAGAATGGTAAATTGGATCATTGGTAAGCCATGAGAGTTTTGGTAACTCTAATGTTGTGATAAATGGAAACTACCTATTAAAGTCCAATTAAGGGGGTTGGTAACTTTTTGAATAAATATTAGCTACTATCAGAGGATATCCTAAGTAAGGTGGAATGAGTTGGGCCATTGGGATTTGCATTCCACCATGGTAAGAAGTGGTTTGAAAACCAGGATACCCTATTCTAGGAAAGCCTTGATAAGGTGGAAAATGCGGGACTTAAACATATTGACCTTGAATCATCAGGTGCCTATAGTATGGTCATTTTTTTCCAACAGGGACCTGCGATATACCTTGAAAAGGTTTTCTAGATGGATATGTGGCATGCCCTGAACAGGTTGACAAACATGTACTTGAGGTACAATCATACCAAGCGGACTAGATGGTGTATCTGGTACACCCTAGATGGGCTGGGAAGATGTGATTTGAGGTGTCCCCTATTCCGGTTGACAATTTTATACCTGAGGCTTGACCTGAACAGGTTGACTAGTTTGTACTTGAGGTATAACCTGGACAGGTTGGTTGGTTTGTATTTGAACTATGGCCTGAACAGGTTGAATACTAGGAACTTGAGTTGAAACCTTACCAGGTTGACTAGAAGAAGCAAGGGAAACATTCCAGGGAGTGTTATCCATTCCTAGAAATAGGACACCAGCAACAAGAGGACCTGTATAAAGCGAAACACCAACTTCTAATATTTTCTCAGGAGATGAGAACATACCAGCAATAGGTTGCCCCCTAAATGGAGGATAAGGACTATAAGAATTCCATTAACCCCCAACAGGAGGATACCCATAATGAGATGGAACAAATAGTTTAGGGTGTCCTAATCCAATAAGAAACAAACCATATTGTTGATCCAAATGATTTTGAGGTGAAATAGGTTGAACAGGTTGTGAGGTGCTCGACAAAGATAAATCAGATAATAGTCCAAATGACGAAGGCAGTTGACAAGTCCAAAGACTACTCAAAACACACAAAAATTTGATAGACACTGACTAATATCCAGGTGCTACTAATGGAGCACCATAAATATAAGTTTATGGTGATGTGGTGAAAATAGAAGTCGACACAACTTCAGTTGATTCACTCATAAAGGTAGACACAAGTTTCTTGGTTGTCGTTAACTTTGTCATGGATAGATTTTCCATACGAGTGTGCGTGTGAATTTGTCGAGGATAACTCAAGGGATAATAATGGCAAGGATTCTGATATAATGGAGAATTAAACTGAGGATTCTGGCGTAATTGAGTATGAGGTGTATAACTGGGAAAATCCTAATATAAAGGAGGAAAATTTTGACACAAAGGTATTCAAATAGGAGATCTATGACCAAGAGAATCTTCTTCAATAATGTCATATATACTCAATAAACCAGGTGGAAGTAATTTTGTTTCACCACCCAAAGATGGAAGTGGTGGATGAGATAAAGGAAGAGGGGTAGAAAGATAACTTTTTGAATTTATTTGCTCAGTAACTCAAGATTCTTCTAGTTGAATTACTTCAAGTTCCAAACTTCCTGACTCTATGATTTCAAGTTCTACGACTTCAGGCTTAGTTGTTTTAAATTTAACTTCACATGTTTCAACAAATTTTGGTTGAATAGTTTGCACTCCCTTAGACTCTAACTCACCAATTTCGAAAGATGTAACTTTGGGTTCGGTAACAGTAGGAAGTGATGATGTAACGGTGTGTTGATTTATTGGGCATTACCTCTAGGGTTAAACTTGCATTCTACATGAACGACGAGAATTATCTTCCACGATTAATTAGAAAATCAAACTATAAAAAAAAAAAAAGAGGTAACTAGGCATAAAAGGATTACTAGGTCACTATGAAGTACAATATACCATTTGGTAAGTGCACACAATTTCCCTGAATGTTGTGTTCAGTGTATCATAGATGACAAGGCAATCAACTTGGTTACCTATGGTTGGTTTGCAATCTAATGGGGACTTCCAATATATACCCGAGGGTACGTGGAACCACATTCTGTGGTAGTTTTGTCTAATGTGTAACTATATGGTGGGGGAATTCCTATATACTCATCATATGTGGAGTGCCCTCCTATATACTCAAGGGTACATGGAAGAACGATCATATATACTCTGAAGTACGAGGAAAATCAACCATCCCAAGGATGTAACACATACCGTTAATGATAGCTCCTATGTTTAAAGATGTTGGAACACGTCTTCTATCCTAGACCACTAAATGTGTTTTTAATGTTTCAAATTCTCCTTAGTTTCATTGATAAATTTTAAATTTTGTCTTGAATTAAGGTTTCAGTCTCAAGTGTCAAAGTGAATTCACTGGAACTCTTAAAAGGCAATTACTATGAGAGAAATCTTTTTCATTTGATGAAGATCTAACTAAAGGAAGGGGAGAGGTTTTAATTCAATCAATGCAGAAAAAAATCCTTCCAAACAGGACCTTCAAAGAAATTATTCCAATTTGATTATTTCAAATCCTTAATGCATAAGAAAATTAATCTTTTTTTTTTAAAGTAAACAAAATTCAATTATGACTAGATTACTGAAACAAGAGCAAATCAAATAGATTACAACTGTAATATGAAATATCTTTTAAGGAATCAATAATCAAGCCAAATCATAACAAGATCCAATTGACAAGGAAAAAAAAAAAGATGATTTCCTACCAAAGAGAAAGCAAAATCAAATTTTACACGAAAATGTTGGCTTTACAGAGAATAAGACAGACCAAAGACTCAGAAAACCACAGTAACCAAAAAAACTTCTTAAAGCACGATAGGGAAACTTCAATTTTTCACTTTCCAGTTATCATCCCAAGTAATCTATGGGCACCATTGCAATGGGTCGTAGTTACTGAATTGAAAAGTTACAATTCAGCGGAGTATCATAAAATGTAACACCCTCCTGCCACACTTATCCAAGTTCACCGTCCACTGGGGTAAATATGTGACCAAGAGTTACTATGATATTAATCAACCTCCTAGGTACATTTAAGGAAGTGGAATTGACAACCAACAACTTTACTGACCATCCTTAGGAGCTACAACACCCCCAAGAGACAACCAACCACTCCAGGTGCTATAACTCTAAGTTAACTTGATTTTTCAGTGACCTAGGCTTCTATTCACATGCATAAAAAGGCAAGTCAGTGACTCTAAGCATCCAATTGCATGGATAACCCTGCCTCCCAGCAACTACAATCTAATTTACCTAGTTTTGTGCACGTGACCCTGACATCTAAGCCACTTTTTTAGGGCTAGGATCCATACCTCTGCCTAGAACTTGATAGAGCATTCTAGAACGATGAATGGCACAAGGAAAAATCCACTAATGAAAAACTTAGACAAGAACTTGACATAACAAGGCATGAACATGATAGAAAATTACTCAAACGCATTGCAAACATGTAATCTACATGTTACAAATACATGTGTGAACATAGGTGTCTCATACTTATCTGAAAAACATCAAGAAGGTATGATACCTTCTCACAATAGCCACAATAAAATCTATTAGGTCATGCATTCCTTAAACTTTCATTTACTAATAAAAACATGTTGAGAGCCATAACTAAAGTTTGTCATAAATTCATGCTTATAACCAGAATAATAACAGTGATAGAACAACCATCAAAGCCACACATAATAACAAGTATAAATACTCATGAAATACAAGAGGAAAAGAGCACTTATTAACATATGTAAAAGCCAACCAAGTCAAGGACTTCCACATACCACCAGACCATAGATTAGGCTGAACCAAATCTTTCTTTCAGCTAATCACCCTCGTTCCATATTCCAAGCATGAATCTAGGACTCACAACAAAAACAACCAGGGACTCCTTAGAGTTTACCACATGTCTCATTTTTATAAGTCAAGGGATTTATAAGCTCAAAGAGAGAAGCTACCCAAATAAGTTTTTTAGTAATACTGCCATTATCAGTCAATATATTCTTATGCCCAAACAAAGAAACATACACTACTAGGATTTACCATAATCCCGCCAAAAACGATCAAGGGATAACTACACCCTAAAAAAGCATGGATGTCTATGGATTTCTTCACCAATACCTTGAGGAATTTTCTCTTCTACACCCTCAGTATTTACCATGTATCCCTCCATTATCGTTCAAGGTGTTTCTACGCCCTTGGGAATTTTCCTAGGACCACCTCACCCAGTTCCAAAACCATCCAACAATCCAAGCTCAACCAAAGAGAGAACCCTATCACACCATGGTTATTCGGAAATGACAAGGTAACTATGAAACCACTATCACACCCAACAAAACCCATGCCAATGATAGCAGGAGAACCAAATACACACATGCATGTACCATGCATGCCAAATCTCACAAGGAAATCATACATGCAACTTGATACCTGCAAAGTAATCTCGCAGTAGCCACTTGATCCAACTATTCCTTGCTTGATTTTTGCTTCCCTTTGCTTTATTTTCCTTCTTTTTCCTTCTTTTATCCAATTCTATAATGATCCAAGAATTCTCTAAGTGTGCAAGAGTATGAGAGAATATAGAGAGAGCTCCAAAACTGAACTGACAAAAGCTAAACTAAAAAAAGTTGTGCATTGATCCTCAGAATCTTTTTTCTCAATGAGGCCTCTATTTTCTTCAATTTCCACAAATTTTCCTTCAATTTCCTCCTCTCATGCAATCTGTGACCTTTCACCTTCCTCTTCTCCTATTTTCCATTATTTTCATTAAAAAATTTCCAATTAATGCCTATTTCCCTTTGTCATTGCCTTAAGCCAGTTTCCTTAGCCATAATAAATGAAATTAACACCCACTAGGATTATTTTCCCAACATTAAACTTGGAATACGTATCCCATTAACCTTGTCTTATTTTGTCTTTATTAACTTTATTACATGAAATTTCAACCCGATGCTATTACGGACCCCTCCCCCTTAGGGGAACATTGTCCTCGGTGTTCTATGACACCTACAAACGGCAAGACTGCTCGACGCTGAAAACCAAAACATACTTCCCATGGAGATTTATAACTTAGCTCAATGAAGCATTTACAAGGAACAACCGGTGGAAAACAAAATCCAACATGGAAAACATAACAACATTGCAACCATACCACTTATTGGAGATTTATAACATAGCTCATTGCGATATTATACCACCATACATAAATATGTACATATACCAAAAACTCATTTTTCGCCATCAGTAAATAATGAAGAATACATATCCCACATGTGATCAATCATCTCCCATGTATCTTTATCGGGCCCAAAGTGATTTCGCTGCACTTTAAATTGCTTGATTGCTTGGTTTCAAAGCATGAGTTTTTTCCGTTGCAAAATGCACTGAGGTTCCATCTAGAATTATCCTTTTGGCTTCACCTACAATACAAACCAATCAATCACATGATCAACATCCTTTACATATCTTTTAAGAAATAAAACATGGAAAACTTCATGGACTTTCACTGTCAAAGGAAGTGCAAGTCTTGGGCTTGATGCACAAGTACATATGTTCCCCAATCTAAAACTCCTTAAATTCCTTGTGTTGATTTTCATAACTCTTGTTCCTGTCTTATGCTACCTTTAAATTCTTCTTGATTACTTTCATTTCTTGTTCCATCTCTACCAACATGTATGATCCAATCAGGACCCTGCTCACTGGATAAATCCAAGTGATGGGAGTCTTAAAACTTCACCCATAAAATGCCTCAAATGGACTCATACTTAGTGACTCCTGATACCCATTGTTGTAAGAAAACTCAACCAATGGAAGAGTCCTCCCACCTCCTCTGTTTATGCATAACGTGCATTTTCAACATGTCCTCCATAATCCTGTTAACCCTCTTTGTCTATCCATATACTGAAAGCCAACTCTGTCCCCAAACCTGCAAATAACTCTTCCAAAAATATGGAAGTGAACTTGGAATTTTTGTCTAGCACAATCTTCTTTGGAACACAATGCAACCTCAAGATATCCCTGATGAAGACCTGAGCTACCTCACTAGTCGAATAAGTAGAATTAACTGCTATGAAGTGAGCTACCTTTGTCAACCTATCAACCACAATCATAATAGAATCATTTTGTTTAGATGTCCTCGAAAAAGCTGTGATAAAATCCATGGAAATTACCTCCCATTTCCACTCCAAAATTAGAATCGATTGTAGTAGACCATCTGGATGCTTGCACTCTGTCTTTACTTGTTGAAAATCCAAAAACCTTGCAAAGAACTCAATTACCTCTTTCTTAAGATTTAGCCAAAAGTATAACTCCTTAACCGTTGTCATTGTCTTCTCATATCCTAGGTGACTTGAATATGGCTTAACATGAAATTCTCGCAAGATAAGCTTCTTGAGCTCACTATTTTCTAGCACATAGATCATGTCCCTAAACCTCACCAAACCAGTTGTCATGAGACGATAATCCACATCTTGTTCACCTATACCCTATTGTTGTAACTTGTGCCTAAGATCCCTATACATGTCATCTTGTTGTCATGCCTGTAATATTCGATCCTATAAATTTATCCCATATGAACTCATAGTTGCTATGTGATTCACCTGTATTCTTCTACTAAGAGCACCTACAACCCTATTCTCTTTTCCCTTAATGTACCTAGTCTCGAAGTCAAACTCATTAATTGTAGCCAACCATCTAGCTTGCCTAGCATTCAAATTTGGTTGGTCAAACAAGTACCTCATCCCACTATGATCACTCATTAGAATGAACATCCTTCCAAGAATATAGTGCCTCCACATCTTTAATGCATGAATGATCGCTTCCAACTCAAGTTCATGTGTCACATAGTTGTTCTCATGTTGATTCAGTTTCCTTGATTCGTAGCATACCACTTGTCCCTCCTACATCAAGACTCCACCAAGTCCTTTTTTGCAAGCATTTGTACACACCATAAATTCTTTGTCCATATCTTCAATCTTTAGAAGTAGATCATTTGTAGGCAACTACTTCAACTCCTCAAAACTAGCTACACATTCCTCTGTCCATTAAAATTTAATTTATTTCCTCTACAATGATGTAATAAGATAGGTAATCCATGACAATTTCTTGATGAACCTCTTGCAGTAACCTACTAATCCCATGAATGATCAAACCTCATCCACATTTCTAAGAGTTTCCCATTCCATAATAGCTCTTATCTTTTCCAGGTCCACTGTTATGCCTTCCTTGGAAACAACATGTCCCAAGTAATGTACCTCTGTCTAAAAGAAACTTCATGTACTAAGCTTGGCATACAACTGATACTCTCTTAGAAATCTCAATATAGTGGCTAAGTGCTCAACATTCTCTTCCTTGTTCTTAGAATATACCAATATATCATCAATGAATAAAATCTTAGAAATCTCAACTTCATGTACTAAGCTTGGCATACAACTGATACTCTCTTAGAAATCTCAATATAGTGGCTAAATGCTCAACATTCTCTTCCTCATTCTCAAAATATATCAATATATCATTAATGAATAAAATCACAAACTTGACTAGATAAGGATGTAACACACTATTCATCAAGCACATGAAAGTAGTTGGAGAATTAGTCAAACCAAAAGGAACCACAACAAACTCATAATGCCCATACCTGGTCCAGAAAGCACTCTCGTACATCTCCTATTTTTTCATGTGTACCTGATGATATTCAGATCTCAGATCAATGTTTGAGAACACTGCTACTCCCTTCAACTAGTCAAATAAATCGTCTATCCTCATCAACAGATACCTGTTCTTGATTGTCACCTTGTTCAACTGCCTTAAATTGATGCATAAGTTGAGAGTATCATCCTCCTTCTTCACAAACAAAACTAGTGCACCCCAAGGAGATACACTTGGCCTTATGTATCCATTTTCAAGCATCTCCTTCAACTATAACTTCAATTCCACTAACTCTGGTGTGCTTATCCTGTAAGGTGCCTTTGATGTTGGTGCTACCCCTAGTACCAACTCAATAGAAAAGTTCACTTCCCTGTGAGGCGACAACTCTGAAATCTCTGTTAGAAATACATCCTGAAACTGTTGCAATATTGGATACCTATTCAATACTTATGCATCCTCAACATCCTTACCTTTATCACTTGAAATATGAACTGCAAATAACACACATCCTTTCCTGCGACTACGTTTCATATGCATAGTTGTAACAATTCTAACCAATGTTTCCTCATTCTTACCCTACAATATTCTTTGTTCTCCAGTGTTATCCAAACACTAAATGGAATTTTCATAACAATCCACCCTAGTCCTATTAAGATACAACCAATTCATGCCCATAAGCATACTATATGATCCCAATGGAAGTACATTCAAATGCGTTGATGTAGACATACCATTAAACTCAAATGCATAAGCTCTTCCCAATGATGAAATCTTTTCTTAGTACCTATAGCCAACTACACCAACCAAGACTCTGCATGCACTTATTTTCTCAAACCACACTTATCCACTAGGTCAGGATTAGCATAGCTCTAATTAGATCCAGGGTCAAACAAAATAGAAACAACTTGATCACAAACTAGTAAGAAGTCAGAGTCAAAGTCAACAATATGCCATGTGGCGGGCTATAAAAATAACACATGGAAGAAAATTTAGCACGCCTAGTGGGATCCACAGAGTTGATGTGGTAGCCCATTCAGCAAACCAAGTGGACCCAAAATTAGGTGGTGTGCCAACACCATAATTCGACACATGACAAGTGAAAGAAGTGGCATACGATGTGGAACAATGAGAGATTGCCACATGGCACAATCACATTGGGCCACATGGCACCTCAAATTAGGCTAAGTGTCCTTGGGATGGTGCAACCTCCATTTTTTTCTTATTCCCATGGTTTGGGGAGTCATTACAATATGGAAATATGCTTACCATATATTATATGATTTGAAAACTATATTAAAACCAAAATTGGGCTTTAATACCATATTAAAGAAAAACTAGGAGTCCATGGGTTTTGAACCCAAAACCTCTCCAATATCAAGTAACTTAATTTGACTATGTCAACCATTATGCCAACTACACACTTTGTTTTATTAACCCTCACACTTGTTATAAAATGGCATTCAAATGGTTCAAAGGAAACCATGGAGAATACATGAGAGATGAGGGTACAAGTAGGGCAATGAAGACATGAATCTCAAGAAGATTCTAGGAATATTGTTAAATCATATGTTAGGGAATATTTTGAAGAATATTCTCTATGTGGAATCTTGGAGATTCCCTAGGGGCGGAATTTTGAAGGTGTCAGAATTATATCAAGTTTATATTCATATGAACTAGAATTTCGCAAGGAATATGATAGTGTGATCATTCTTCTAATATGAGTAGCCATTTTTCCAGAAACATAGATTTGAGCAGTGGAACCTTGAAGGTGGAACATGACGTGAGAATCTGCATGGAACCTGATAGATTCACTAAAGGCCCGAAAACGACAGTTTCAAAACTAGGGCAACTTTATACTCATTTTTCTCAGTTTTTCCTAAGGAACGTGATGGTGTGATCAGTTTGTTCATCTGAGAAGTTGAATTTCATTCATGCAACAAAAAATAATCTTTGAGGAATCATTGATATTCCTGGGGAACCCAAATTTGACTGAGTCAGAAAAGGGTCAAGTTTACAGTCATATTTCATGAATTTTTTCCAGAAATTCAACTGTATAGTCCATTTCTTCAGCAAAGGTGTGTGTTTTTAGACCATCCCAAAAAGTGGAGGTATAAGATGTGTTGATGTGCCATGTCTTCTTTTGATTTTTACTGAATTGATGATTTTATGTTGAGATCCTTATTTTCCATTTTGTTGGGGGATCCTTGTATGCCACTTCATGTGAGAGTTTGATATTTTGTCATGCTGAAGGAGAGATTTTATGAGTGAGAGTTCTTATAAAGGAGTGTCTCATGGAGAGACATGTCACTCTAGTTAAGATAGTTCTTCCTTTTAGTGACAAAGAAAACATCATGTATTAATCATCATATTGCAGTAATTAATGAAGCGACCTCCCCACTCTTGACATCAAGCCCAAAGACGTAACCCACACTAGGTGAACACCATTATAACTTGTGTTTGTTATTCGATTTGATGGTTTTTGCTATGTTTCGTCCTCTTTAAAGTATGCATATGTGGTTTTTCATACTCTTTCACATGAAATTATGTTAGTATCACAGAAGTAAAAGATCTTGGTTAATTCCAGTAGTTGAGAGAATCCAGATCAAGTTTGGTATCAGAGTGATCTTCTTGCTGATGACAATTGTGAGTGTGAATGATAATCAAATATTGAACATTCAACAAGAAAGAAAATGGAGGATCACAGAGATCTCTACGAGGCCTTCCATAGGATGGCTAGCATGGTAGATATAATGTATGCAAATTCTGAGGAGAAAATGGAAAAAGAGGAACAAGAGAAAAAGAGAGCAGAGGATGATGCTCCATCTCCATATTCGGGAGGATATTATTCTTCTTCATCTTCTTCTCGTCATTCAAATGAAGAGATCAGCAAAAGCCTTCAAGAAGATAATGTTGAATTGAGGAGACTTCTACAAGAATTAGAGTAGAAGAATTAGAGATTGCATCTTAAATTACGAGCCATGGAAGAGGCCTTAGAAAAGATGAATTGAAACAAAGGCTTAGCGAAGCCATCATCACCTGCTTCAGAATCAACAACTGAGGTAAATAGTGTTGATAATTCTTCAATTTCATTTTTACATGATGTTATTTCTGTTGGAAGTCTTTAGGTACCCATTTCAGGATTGGGGTACACTAAAAGAGAATTCTCGAAGGCAGCAGAAGCAAGGGGTTATTTAGGTAAAGAATCCAAGCCATTTCCCAAATTATAAAGGAAAGAGAATGATGGGAACACATCACAATATTCCTATGACGGTGCGCATCATAGAGGAAGAGCTAAGGCAAGCTCTCATCGCCAGGATTGCACGAGAGACAAGCAACTGACGTATGAAAGGTCTCGTTATTCTAATGTTCCTTTTGATTTCAAGCGGATTGTTAATGATGATCAAAAATCATGGCATATAAAACCATGTTTTTTTTGTGGCTTGTACAACCATGTTGTTTCCAAGTGTTGGAAAAGAATGGTAGCAAGAAAGAGAACAAGACGTGAAATTCCTTCTCCACATCAGGGAAGGAAGAAGGTTAATCAAGTCTGAAGGAAGAATAATTTTTGCAGTCATTGCAAGAGAGGTGGACATCAGAGAGTCGAATGTTGGAGGCTTTATCCAAAGAATCATCTCAAGAAGGAAAAAGTACCTATGTAGGAGCCGTACGGTGAGGTTGTTCAACAAGTGAATCAGCTACATGGAGGTGATCCATTCACTTTGTTGAGTGAGACATGGTCTGATTAGATATAGTAATTTTTAATGGTTTTGTTTTGTAAATAACATGTTGAGAAATGATTGTAAAAGTGGTGAAATGTTTTCCATCACTTATGAATTCAACATGATGTTGTTTTTTACTTTTTGCTGATAGTTTGGGGTATTGGTTTTTGTTGTGATTTTGATGAAAGCGTGACCAAAGAGTGTGTTATAAACTCTTGGAAAGTATGGGGTTTGCTTGGGTCATGATAGGTCATGTATTTGAACATGTATTTTGCAAGATGTACAATAGGTTTGCGTAGAGTACAAGTATTGGTTCATCACTTATGGCTTTGAAGTACAAAGGTGAACAAGAAGGACATGTGGCTTGTTAGGGAACTTCTTGTGTAGATAAGGCAATACATCAAATTGCGGATTTTGTTTATGATTTTGGAGGAACAAAAGCTCCTTAGTAGTGAGGAATGATCCAGGTGACTCTAGAATGCTCAAAAATAAAAGTAGTTGCATTTCATTGAAAAGAAGACCAGAGTGTATAGATCATATTCCTATTTCCAACAACGCAAATGACGCCTCAATCTGAGTTTGTATGTGAAAGTTATGCTCAGCCAAAGTTTCAATCAAAATAGGAAAAATCAAAGTCAAAGTCAATAATATGCTATGTGGTAGGCTATATAGATGACATGTGGTAGCAAAGTCAGCAAGCCTAGTGGGACCCACATAGCTAATGTGTCATCCCAGTGAGCAAACCAGGTGGACCCACAAGCAGGTGATGTTCCAGCACCATAAGTCAACACATGGCAAGTAAGTGAAAAAAGTGGCATATGATATAGACCAATGAGAGACTACCACATGGCACCTCAAATTAGGCCCAAGTGAACTTGGGATGGTGCAACCTTCATTTTTTTCTTATTCCCATGGTTTGGGGAGTCCTTACAATATGGACATACGTTTACCATATATTATATGGTTTGAAAACTATAGTAAAACCAAAATTGGGCTTTGAAACCATATTAAGGAAAAATTGGGAGTCCATTGGTTTTGAACCCAAAACCTCTCCAACAACCAATAACTTAATTTGGCTATGCCAACCACACACTTTATCTTATTCACCCTCACACTTTGTTATAAATTGTCATTCAAATGGTTCAAAGGGAACCATGGAGAATAAATGAGAGATGAGGGCATAGGCAGGCCAATGAAGACACAAATATCAAGAATATTCTAGGAATATTGTTAGTATGTGGTAAGAATATTCCAAAGAATATTTTCTATGAGGAATATTTGAGGAATTTTGAAGGTGTCAGAATTATGTGGAGTTTATACTCATCTCAACTAGAAGTTTGCAAGGAATATGATAGTGCTATCATTTTTTTAATATGAGCATTTTTTTTCCAGAAAAAAGAGATTTGAGTCGTGGAACCATGAAGGTGGAACCTTGATGCAAGAATCTGTGTGGAATTTTAAATATTCCCCAGAGGCCTGAAAATGATAGTTTCATAACTAGGCCAACTTTATACTCATTTTTCTCATTTTTCCCAAGGAATTTCATGGTGTGATAAACCTCCTCATCTGAGAAGAAAAATTTCATTCAGCCCACAAAAAATAATCTTTGACGAACATTTGAGATTCCTAGGGAGCCCATAATTGACTGCGTCACAAAGGGGTCAATTTTACAGTGAAATTTCACGAATTTTTGCCAGGAATTCAATTGTGCAGTCTGTTTCATTAGTAGAGGTGTGCATTTTTAGGCCATCCCCAAAAGTGGAGGTATAATATGCATTGATTCCATGTCTTCTTTTGATTTTTGTTGACCTGATGATTTGATATTGAGATCCTTGTTTTCCTTTTTGTTGGAGGATCCTCTTATGCCACTTCATGTGAAAGTTTGATATTTTTTCATGCTAAAGGAGAAATTTTCTGAGTCAGAGCTCTTATAAATGAGCATCTCATGGAGAGACATGTCACTCTAGTTAAGATATTTCTTCCTTGTATTGACAAATAACACATAATGTATTCCTCACCATCTTAAAACAGTTAATGAAGTGGCCTCCCCACTCTTGACATCAGGCCCGAAGACATAACCCACACTGGTTGAACTTTGTTATCAACTTATGTGTGTTCTTTGATTTTATGGTTGTCATTATGTTTCCTCTTCTTTGAAGTATGCACATGTGGTTTTTCATACTCTTTCACATGTAATTTTGCTAACATCACAGAAGTAAAAGATCTTTGTTAATTCTGGTAGCTAAGAGATTTCGAATCACTGGTCCACTGGGATAAATATGTGATGAAGAGATACTATGATATGAATCAACCTCCTAGGTACAGTTAAGGGAGTAGAATCTACAACCTGCAACTTTATTAAGCATCCTCAGGAGCTACAGGACCTCCAGGAGCCAACCAACAACTCCAAGTGCCATAACCTTAGTTAACTTGCTTTTTCACTGACCTAGGCTACTAGTCACATGCATAACAAGGAAAACAAATGATTGTAAGCATCCTATGGCATGGGTAACCCTGCCTCCCAGTGACTGCAATCTAATTCACCCAGTTTTGTGCATGTGACCCTGAGATCTAAACCAATTTTCAAGGCTAGGATCCATACCTCTACCCAGAACTTGATAGAACCTTCTAGAACGATGAATGACACGAGGGAAAAGCCATTAATTGCAAAACTTATAAAATAACTTGACCTAAAAATGCTTAACCATGACAGATATTTCATCAAACACATTGTGAACATGTAATCTACATGTGACAAAAGAATATATGAACATATGGGTCTCATGGTTATCTGAAAAAAATAAAGAAGGTTGGATGTCCTCTCACAATAGCTACAATAGCATCTATTAGGTCATGCATTCGTTAACCATTCATTTACTAATCAAAACATGATGAGAGCCATAACTAAAGTTTGTCATAAAACCATGTTTATAACCAACATATAACCAGAACAATAATAGTGATAAAACAACCATTAATGCCACATAATAACAATTATAAATACTCATGAAATACAAGAGGAAAAAATTTCTTGTTAACATATGTAAAATCGAACCAAGTCAACAACTTCCACATACCATCCGACCATAGATTGGGCTGAAACAAATATTTCTTTCATCCAATCACCCACATACCATATTCCAAGCATAAATGTGGGACTCACAAAAAAAAAACAGGGATACCTCAGGCTTTACTGCATATCTCGCCATTATAAGTGAAGTGATTTCTAGGCCCAAATAAAGCACCTACCCAACCAGGTTTTATAGCAATCCCACCATTACTAGTCAAGGGATTCCTAGGCCCAAACAAAGAAACATACACTACCAAGATTTACCACAATCCCGTCAAAAGTGGTCAAGGGATCACTAGGTCGTAAACAAATATGGATGCCTCCAGATTTCTTCACCAATAAATTGAGGATTTTTCCTATCTCCACCCTTAGGCTTTATCGTGTATCCATCCATTACCGATCAAGGTATTTCTAGGCCCGTGGGAATTTTTTCTGGGACCACCTCACCTAGTTCCAAAACCATCCAACAATCCAAGCTCAACCAAAGAGAGAACCCTATCACACCATGGTTATCCGGTGCCAATCACAACATGAGAACCAAATACACACATGCATGCACCATGCATGCCAAATCTAGCAAGGACATCATACATGCAACTTGATACCTGAAAAGTAATCATGTTGTAGTCGCTTGATCCAACTCTTCCTTTCGTGATCTTTGCTCCCCTTTTCTTTTTTGTCCTTCTTTTGCTTTCCTTTCTCAAATGCTAGAGTGCTCCAAGAATTCTCTATTTGTGCAAGAGTATGAGATAATAGAGAGAAAGCTCCAAAACTAAACTAAAAAAAGCTGTGAATTGGTCCTCATAAGCATTTTTATCAATGAGGCCTATATTTTCTTCAATTTCCACAAATTTTCCTTCAAAGTCATCCTCAAATGCAACCTGTGATAAATAAAATTTCAATTAATGACTCTTTTCCTTTTCAATGCCTTTACAATTGCCTTTGCCACTTTCATTAGCCATAATAAACCAAATGAACACCCACTAGGATGTTTTACCCAAGATTCAACTTGGAATATGTATCTTATGACCTTGGTCTTATTTTTCCTTTATTAACTTTATTACATGGAATTTTAAACCGGGGTTGTTACATAGAAAGCCAAGTTTCATGGGGCTAATTCACACAAAAAGAAAAGGAAAAACCCTAATGAAGCTCGAAATTCAATTTTCTAGAGCCAAATTACAGTCTAAACAAGATAAAAAGTGTCGACTAAGTAGAAATATGTAACTAGGTTTAGTCTTCATAATGACATATGTAATCATGATTTTATGTATTTGATATAATGAGAAAAACAAATTTATTATTGTTATTCTTGATGCATGGGTTTCATGCTCAAGGGAAATTTATTTTTAGGTCAAGCACCCATTTAGTGGTTCTAGGTCTTGTCATTGAGTCTACATGTCAAACGAGTCATTGTCATGTATGAAAGACCCTTTTGGGCATGTTACATATTGAAAATAAAAAATTATTTGAGTCAAAATAAAGTTAAAATAACCTCCAAGACCTTCTAATCAAGTCGTCCTACACAAGTGGACAAGTCGGCCTAAAGGAAGAAATTTATACCCCTAAAAAGCCTATAAATAAGAAGGAACTCGACCTCATTGGCACACTAACTCAGGCAAGTTTGATCTCCTCAATATAGAAGCTGGAAAAGGACGAAAAAGGAGAAGAAAGCAAGAACTAAGTTTTGGGCCTCTCTCTCTCATGTTAGGGTTTCTACTGTTGTTGTGCAAATCTAAGTGTTATTGGGCAAGTTGAAGTGTTGCTGGGGAAGTCGAAGTGATGTTTCACAAGTCAAAGTATTGCTTGGAATTCGAAGTGTTGTTGGTAAATTCAAAGTGCTAGGAAGAAACTGTTAAGTCAAGTTTCTAGAATAATTTTCTAGGCAAATCGAAGTTGCAGAAGAATTTGTTGGGCAGTTCAAAGTTGCAGAAGAATCTGTTGGGCAAGCCGAAGTTTCATAAGAATTGTTGAGCAAGTCAAAGTTGCAGTAGAATTTGTTGGGAGGTTGAAATTACATAAGTTATTGGAAGGAAATATCGTTAAGGAAGGAAGGTTTAACTTGGTCTTGGAGGGTCTTGGTCAAGGGTCATAGGCCTTGGAATTCATCAACAAGAGATTCTATAAGAGAAGAATTCTTGCGAGTTTTCCTCTCAATTGGAGAGGTTTTGTCTTTGGTTGATCGCCTATATCTTGTGCCCTTTGTCTCATTTTCCTTTATTTTTTGATAGTTTTTTTATGAAGAGAATGATACTACTAATCAAGATAAAAAGTTAAGTAAAAATACATCACAAGCAGATATTAAAGCAAGATAAATCACCTAATCTAGCTTTCCCTAGATTTCTCAATATGGTATCAAAGTTAAGGTGACAAGACAAGGAAGGGAAACTTAAAGAAGGGCCAAAACACTAGAATATCATCAAGAGCATCAATCATCAAGAAGAACCTCTCATCTCAAAGGAATCATAAGGACAAAGATTACATCACCATATTAAAGAAGGAAGCTACTAAAGAAGACCTCAAAAACCCTAGTTTGTTCAAAGAAGGGATCTACACTTGAAGCATTCTTGGGAACCTCGCTCAACCATCATGTTGAGAATGAGAAGACCTAAAAACCATATCGAAGAACTACAATCTGGAGTATCTTGAAGCCTCTCCATTAAATAAAAATCAAGAAGAAAGGCATTGTCATCATCATCAAGGATTAGAAGTCATCTTCCACTATCAATATCATGATCAAGATCAAGAAGGCAGCAGTTTGAAGATATTTTCATCAAGGAGTATATTCATAAGTATCTATATGTCCACATCTTAATATATCAAAACCTTTTTTTTTAAAGGAAAGCAACAAGTTGTTTGTTACATGGAAGAAAATAATAGATTTGATCCTCAAAGAAAATGAAGTCATGGAACATGTTAAGGGCTCAATCACTAAACCTCCAAAGGAAGAAACTAAAGCTTTTTCAAAGTACATGAAAGGGGCAATAAGGGCTCAAAGGATTCTCATAGAATCCATCAAAAATCCCCTCATTCCCTATGTATCAAAGCTGGAAACATCAAAAGAAATATATGACAAACTTGTAGAAAAATCCTCTGTAAGCACTGCAAGAGAAGTGATCTCATTAAGAAAATAACTCTACAAGATGAAGATATCAAAAGAATAAAGAATAGCCTCATACTTTATGAGGGTGTCAAAAATTAAAGACCAACTACAAGAGTTGGGAGAAATAATGTATGATAAGGAAATGGCCACCATAGTGCTCATTGTATTACCAGAGGAATGGGGCAACTTTACATCAAGAATCTATGGAAAGAAGGAAGCAACCCCATTCGATGAACTTTGGTCACTATGCAAAATTGAAGAAACAAGGTTGAAGGTAAAAAATGATGTAGGATCAAACGAGCAAACATAAGCATTTGCTACCATGGCAAAGACAAAAGGAAAGTTTGGTAAATTTGGTCCTCATAAAAGGAAGAAGAATGTGGTAAAGGTCCAATGTTATCACTGTCAAGAATATGGGCACTATAAGAGAGATTGTCCCAAACTCAAGAAGGACAATAGAAAAAGAGGAAGGGAAGAAGACCATATCACTAAAGAAGTGGAAGAAGTTGAAAAGAAGAAATTAAAGAAGGAAGTAAAAGATCTCTACTATGATTTAGATAAACTTTTCCACCGAGTTCTTTTCAGTCCTTATAAAGTATATCTATCATGGTATGAAACATTAGCAACATCATAAGATGCATCATTTTAGATGGCATCATAAGAGCACACAACTAAAGCAAGATCTCATGACATCATCATGAGAAGTTTGAAAGATAGCTGAAGTAGAAGCATATGGCAGTTATCATTAGAAGGAAGTAACTCTTGGTAACCTCGTTTGAAGCATAAATAGTACTTAGTACTTATGGGTAGAAAGGAGTAATATAGCATAGAAATCATCATACATTATTGGTACGAAGCATATGCAAGATGAGGATAATCATGATCCTTTATTGGAATCTTCACTAGAAGTTTCATATCTTGGAAGAAGCAAATGTCTCACTGATATTTCCATCTTGTATGGGATTCATTGTTTGGAAGAATGATGGTATGATGACAAAGGAATGCAGCATGTTGAGATGGTTGAGGTACTCCTAATCAAGGAAAAGGAAGTTGCTAAAGGAAGCCTACATGACCAAAAGAATAAAAGAGGTATGTATGCATATGTTTAATGAATTAAGTCATGTCATCATATCGTTGCAAATAGCATGGATGAATACTCTACCTCATGAGTATAATCAAAGAAAATGGATCTATTTTAATGGAAGGATGCATCAAGGCATGGTTCACTTATTGACTAAATGAAATCAACATAATACGCCCTCATATGGAATATGAGGTGGTTGACAAATATGAAGGTACTATGGATGGAAGTTCCTAGAGAGAAATATGTGAAGAAAGAAGGAATATATCACAAAAGATGAAACTATGGAAAAAGGAAATAAACATCTGATAACTAGAATAATTTCCATGATATCTCCACGAGGAAAGATATGAATACCTTGGTGATTCTGAAAAATAAATAAATTAAAAGTAAAAATAAAATAAAAAAAAATTATATATATAATATATATATATATATATATATATATAATATATATATATATATATATATTATATATATATATAATATATATATATATATATATATATACACCTTGCATTGAATATCTTAGAGATGTGTTTATATGTGTGCAGGGTGTTCATATTGCAACAAGAAAATTCATGTTGAAGGGTCATCACAAAAGGAAATTTTGATTTTATGTTCATTTTGATTTTTGAACAATATCTGGATGGGTTGATATAGGACTACTGAAAGAGAATTGTGGATGTCATCTACAAATAAGTACTCATGTGGAAGGATGGAAGATCTGAAAGGATACATGATGTGGAAAAGGGAGTTTTATGAAGAAAAGTTAGATATGGACTAGCTGACCACTTTCTGATGAAAGAAAGGATGACATGACTAGCATGGTTCATGAAGGAAAGTGATGGATGGTTGATACCCTACAAGACGAAGAAGATGAAATTCATGACATTTAACAAAGTATCTATGCAAGAAGCTAAAGGTCCCATGATCTCCACCAAAGAAGAGATAGTTGTTGCTGGAAATAGGTCCCTAGTTAAGAGGGAGCCTGGAATCAAGTTTATGGTAAAGAAGAAACTTGGAAACAAGTCCCTAGATAAGCAGGAGCTTGGACAAGTCCCTGGTTGAGAGGGAGCTTGGGTACATTAATTTTATAGGAATGGGTACATTCCTCCATAGGAATGGGCATATCCTCCCTAGTTGAGAGGGAGAGATAGGCACATCATTCTTGTCTTTACTTGGGAAGAAATAATGGAGGATTAGGTAAGCATCTAGCATCTAATATGCTTTGAGGATGTGGTAGGGAATCCAAGGTATGAGTAGTTGTAGAGGACCGATATTCTTTGAGGACTGGGAATACAAGATAAGAATAGTCCTAGAAGGACATACCTTGTGAACACTCAGGTGGGGTATGTACCTTGAGATACAATGATGATGGTGTCTATAAATCATTAGTCTAGCCAACATTGTTCTCTGGTCTTGAGGAGAGATAAATTTGTTAATCAAGGCCTTGTTATGTGACAATGTTGGTTGATATGATGCTAAACAGATGGGTCACCAATCCGACTCTTATTATGAGAATTTTTCAGATTGAGAATTTCCAAGTACCTTGTATGGATTATAAATACCTTCCTAGTTAAGAGGGGGTGTTGAAATATGTAACTAGGTTTGGTCTTCATAATGACATATGTAATCATGATTTTATGTATTTGATGTAATGAGAAAAATAAATTTATTATTATTATTCTTGAGGCATGGGTTTCATGCTCAAGGGAAATTTATTTTTAGGTCAAGCACCCATTGAGTGCTTTTAGGGCTTGTCATTGAGTCTACAAGTCAAATGAGTCATTTTCATGTATGAAAGACCCTTTTGGGCACGTTACATATTGAAAGAAAATTTATTTGAGTCAAAAGAGAATCAAAAGACCCTCCAAGACCTTGTCATTAAGTCGGCCTACACAAGTGGACAAAATGGCCTAAAGGAATTAATTTGTATCCTTCAAAAGCCTATAAATAAGAAGGAACTCAGCCTCATTAGCACACTCACTCAAGCAAGTTCTATCTCCTCAAGATAGAAGCTGGAAAAGGACGAAAAGGGATAAGAAAAGAAAAATCAAATTTTTGGGCCTCTCAAGCTCTCTCTCTTGTGTTAGGGTTTCTACTTTTGTTGTGCAAGTTGAATTGTTGTTGGGCAAGTCAAAGTGTTGTTGGGAAAGTCAAAGTTTTTTTAGAAAAGTCGATGTATTACTAGGAAATCAAAGTGTTGTTGGGCAAGTCAAAGTGTTAGGAAGAAATTCTAGAAGAATTTGTTGGGCAAGTCATAGTTGTAGAAGAATTTGCTGGGCAAGTCGAAGTTGTAGAAGAACCTGTTGGACATATCAAAGTTGCAAAGGAATCTACTAAGCAAGTTGAAGTTGGAGAAGAATCTATTGGGAAGTCAAAATTACAGGAATTTGCTAGAAGGAAAGCTCGTTAAGGAAGAAATGTTTGACTTGGTCTTGTAGGGTCTTGGTCAAGGGTCATAAGTCTTGGAATTCGTAAGTTGAAGATTATATAAGAAGAGAATAATTCTTGTGGGTTTTCCTCTCGGTTGGAGAGGTTTTGGCCCTAGTTGATTGGCTATATCTTATGTCCTTTGCCTCATTGTTCTTTATGGTTTGTTATTTTTTTGATGAATAGAATACTAATAATAATCAAGAGAAAGAAGAATATAATCAAGTTAAGTAAAAATACATCACAAGCAGTTTTCAAAGTAAGATAAATCACCTAATCTAGTTTCCCCTAGATTTCTCAACAAACTACAAAAATTTGAAAAGGATATAGTAAATAAAACTACTAAAGGGGAATGTATCCCCAGTGGATTCACCAAGTTGTTTTGTGTATAAATCCCTTCTGCAAACAAAAGTGAACTCCCTAGGTTCAGTGGATTAACCTAGAAACAACCAAAAAAAATGTAATGTCTTTCCCTAGAGATATTTGAAATTGGAATCAAATGCAAGATTCCTTCTTCTCTTCACTTATTCCCTCATGCCCCAACTTTGACTTTCAAAAGTGGAACCTACAAATAAACCAAAAAAAAACAAAGAGACCAAAATAGACAATATGATATATTCAAATAACCCTAAACAAGATATTAAGGAATCTTATCCTACACATGTAAATGAAAAGACACAGTGTATCAGAAAAATAATGCACTTTGTATCAATAGCAATAGTTAAAGGTTACAACCCTTTTTATGCTTTGATGTTGTGAATCTCTCCCAGATTTCTCATCCTTTCTTTGTCATGATGATAAGCCTCCAATCTCATCAACATATAAAGATGGTTTATGGACCTCCAAAGTTAAAAGAGCAGCATAAGGGCTAGAATCAGAGTCTCCAAAATCCAACCCAAACTCTACAATAGATAGGGATTTTATAGGATAAATGGGGAAGTTTTAGATCCACCATACTAGGGTTAGATCCTCTTTGAAAGTGGATAAGGTCCATGGGATAAGAGATAAAGCCTTACTACTAGGAATTCGAGATCATCTTCAACAGTAAGAGGAAGAATCGGCTCCCGAGGCATCCAGAAGGGGAATCTTCAAAATTATATTTTATTTTCCTCATTTCCATGTATCATCGCACTTTTCGTATAAGGAAACATGCACTGACTAGCACAAGTTTCATGTGTGTTTCTTGCAACATCATAGTTTGTCAAGAGAGTAGGTGTGATGGAGTC
Organism: Pinus taeda; assembly: GCA_000404065.3. Taxonomy (NCBI): domain Eukaryota; kingdom Viridiplantae; phylum Streptophyta; class Pinopsida; order Pinales; family Pinaceae; genus Pinus; species Pinus taeda. Next base: position 154,322 of record APFE030170508.1, on the reverse strand, counting down.
TTAAATTAAGGTTTTGAGCCAATGTAATTCATGATTCTTATAGCTTCTAGAAAGAGTTTTTCTCTTGGCCTTGCGAGGGATTGATGCAAAGTGTAATGGAGGATAAGAGATATAGGTTCAAGGCCTTTTGCATAAATGTGACAAAATGTCTTGTAACAATATAAATGACTTATGTTTGAGATAGACAACATGAAATAGCAAAAACATCAAAAATACCAAGAATTTTTGGTGTTTTATATTGGAATTCCTTTGTCATTCACTAAAAATGTGCACACAATTTCCCCATGCTCTTAACATGTGATGCTCCAGGAAAGGAACCCATAGTGTCATCAGTGTTAGGGATTATTTAGAAAGCAAGAACTACATGATCTAATTGAAATAATTATATATTATTAAAGTGAAATGGAACATTACATACCACAAAAATGAGTTATTCATGGGGCATTGTGAATTTTCCATACAAGTATTCGATGGAATTGAAACTTCATATGCCCTATTGGTTTACAGATGTCATACATAGTGATGTCGGCCCATAAATTCATTAACTCATCAATAAGATGCTCGATATATACATTCACATATTTAACTTTGTACTTACCTAATTGTTTGAAATAACACATAATTACTACTATGATATGTACATTTAAGTAAATAAATAAATATAGCATAATATGCAACAAACAAGACAAATGAAAATGTTGCAATATCTGAAAAGTTAATGTAAACAAATACCTAGAACAATCATTGTCAACATAATGTGTTCCCTCTTTATTGACATCTAAGGATGATCTAGAATGGATCATTATATTGTTTTTAATCCATCTAGATGAACTTTTAGTGGAAAAAGTGGAGGGATCAACTCACAGGAATGTCTTTACCGACATGACCTAGTTTGGAAAAACGAGGTCTAAAAAATTTCAGACCGTATTGGGGAATCAAATGAAGTTTTTTGGGGTTTAATATTTGATGCTATAGCATGCCACCATTTCATGCTATTCTACACACACAGATATTTCCAAGAGCGCAAGAAGTGTGCCAATTGGAGTCTGTATGCAAAAGTTATTCCACTCAGAAGTTGACCTTCCTGTTTTCACACCTATAGTTCAGGAGGGTGTCGCATCAACCCCCATTATTCATGGAAAAGGGGATAGCCAGGTCTTTATGATGTGAAAGACTCTATAAGAGTCTATATTGTAACTCTAGTTAATATTTGATGTAGTCAAAATTAATGACTAATAGGTTATTGGGTTGTGTTATAATCGAACCACTAGGAGGAATTGGCATTCCATTCTTTCGAGAGAAAAAATGTTCCATAGTTGAGAAAAGATAGCTAGGAGAGATAGGAGGTAGAGCATGCATAGAGTATCAGTGCACTGTAGCATCCCATGGGCCACAGCCATTACTTCTTTGTACTTATAGCCATATTTCTAAACAGTGAAAGAGAGTGAAGCGACATCACCTTCCAGTTGGGTTTTATCCCGAAAGGGTTTCCTAAAGAGCATATCTTGTGTCTTTTGTGTGTGTGTGTGAGATTATTTTTTCATTCTCTACTTTTTTTTACATAATTTCCATTTTCATGCAGGCCCTAATTACTATTAAATCTACAGATCCTAAAGTTTAATAAAACTATAATAATGTATAATCTCAACTTTTTAATATAATATTATCATATCTGTTGTAACAAATTGTCCAGTGGAATATCCACAGAATTTTACGGATCAATTGCTATCAGAGCAGGTTTATTTGGGTATTTGTGGATACTTGTAGGGGATCTAGGTTGGCGAGGCCAAAAATCATAAAACCCTAATCATGGTCGACGAACTCTAAACAAACCTCGTGATCCAGCAGAGGTGAGGCTTTTGCAACTTGAGCAATAAGTCGCAAATATAAACCACAATGTAACCTCCTTATGGCATCCCTAAGAAATAAGATAGGGATATTTGGAGAAGATGGGGGTTCGAATGCAGAGGACAAATCAGAAGGGGGATCAAGAGATCAAGAAGACATGGAGAACCAACCAAAAAAAGAACCAAGAAAAGATCAACCTAGTTCGAGTGTCGTGAATCAATCCCTGTTCAAAATGGAAGCAAAAGTCGATATCAAGCCATACCACATTGAGATAGATGCTCTGAATTTGAACCACTAGTTGTAACAACTAGAAGTTTATTTCAATGTCCATAAGATCGAGGAAGGGAAAAATATCTCATTCGCGCTAGTGAAATTAGAGGGCCATGCACTGACTTGGTGGGAGAGCCACATGAAACCCCCGAGGTCAAAGGGAGAACCTCTAGTGACTAAGTTGGAGGATTTAAAAGCCCTCATTAAGTCACAATTTTATCCCATTAGGTACATGGTAGACCATTGGATCCGGTGGCATTACTTTAGGAAAAATTCGGGCCAAAGCGTGCAGGAGTACACCACAAAATTTAAGGAGATGGCTATAATGTTGGGTATCTCTCCAAAGAACCCAGATGTACTCCTCAAGTATTTGGGGAGTCTACATCACCATCTACATGAGAAAGTGATGTTGTTCAAGCCAAAATCGGTGGACAAGGCTTGTGTACAGGCACAATACCTAAAAAACATAAACCTGAAAAGAGCCAATCAAGTGGATCAAAGCAGAAGGAACAACAAGAAGCTTCTAAGGAGGGGAAGAAGAAGCAAAAAGGGGGGAAATATAAAAATATGGTTGCCACAACACACTAATGTAAAGATCCTAGTAACCATTGCAACATTGATGACCATACAAAGGAGAAGTGTTAGAATTTTCATCCAGAGCTAAACCCAAAGAACAAGAAGAAAGATAATAAGAAGAAGAATCTCATGGATACAGATTCAAGAAACCAAGTTGAAAGAAGCTCAGACATGGATGAGAAGATTTTATGCACGTCAGTAAAGAAGGAAGTGAATCTGAGTAGCCTTCAACAACAAGAAGAGAAAGAAATGACCAAACTCTTCCATATAAATATATAGGTCAAGAAGACAAAGACTGATGCTCTGTTTGACTTAGGATCGCAAGAAAATCTCATTGCAATAGATTTTGTCAAGAAGTTGGGTTGGAATTTCGTGATCACCCAAACCCATATCCATTGGGATGGGTAAATGAGGATACATCGCTGAAGGTAACAAAACAATGTAAAATTATATTTTCTATTAGTGCTTATGTTATTGATGAATTAGATATAGATGTGTTTCCCCTTTATGTATGTGGAGTCATGTTTGGGAGTCCATACATGTACATGCAATATGAAATATTCATGAGGAGAGCCAATAAGCATCGGCTAATCAAGGATGGAAAATCGTTCATTATCAACGCGCACAAAGACAAGTCAAAAATTTCACTGGTAAGTTCCAACCGAGCCAAGAAATTGATTAGTTCCAACAAGAAGTATGTTTTGTTGTTTTTAAGAGAAATTCAGTCTGAAGAGGAGTCAATAAGAGGAAAGGAATCCCTAGAGGGTTGTACTAATAAAATAAAAAATAATTGGAGGAGTTGTTTCAGGAATACAAGGATTTGTTCTAAGAGCCTAAAAGGTTACCACCTAAGAGAGAACTAGAGAATGAGATCCATCTATTTCCAGACTCCCCATTGCCAAAAATTGGGTTGTAGAGATAGTTTTTTATAGAAGAAATTGAGTTGAAGAAACAGCTGTAAAAACTGTTGGAATAGGGTGTCATTCGACCAAGTACATCACCCATCATCAATGTGTCAAAGAAGGATAGGACTTGGTGGATGTGTATAGATTACGTAGCATTGAACAAAATCAAGCTCAAGAACATATACCCCCTGCCCAGGATAGATGATCTGCTAGATCAGCTACAGAAAGAAAAGTACTTCACCAAGCTAGACTTGAAGTCTAGATATCACCAAGTTCGAGCCAAAGAAGATACATGGAAGACCTCCTTCAAAACAAATAAAGGTTTGTATGAGTGGTTAGTTATTCCATTTTGCCTATGCAATACACCAGCTACATTTGTGAGATTAATGAATGATGTACTACGCCCTTTTATAGATTCATTTGTTATTGTCTATTTGGATGATATACTAGTATATAGTGCAAATGGGAGGAGCATATGTCACATTTGACGCGGGTGCTAGAAATATTGAAGAAGCACCAACTACTAGCAAATCTCAAGAAGTGTGAACTTGTGAAATAGCCCTTGGTGTATCTAGGGTATGTGATCGATGGAGGAGAACTAATGATAGATCCTTCCAAGATGGAGGCCATCATGAAATGGTCAGTGCCTACTAATGTTTCTGAAGTAAAGAGTTTCATCGGGGTATCATAGTACCTGAGGAATTTCATAGCCTCATTTGCAGTGGTAGCAACACCTCTCCATGCCATAACAAGAAGTGGCAAGAGTTTCTAGTGGGGAAACAGTCAGCAAAGGACTTTCCAAGAGATAAAGAAGAAGATCAAGCAAGCACCAATCCTGGCATTACCAAACTTGCAGCGACCCATTGAAGTGGATACAAATGTGAGTGGCTATGTTATGGGAGTTGTCTTGATGCAGGGAGGAAGGCCTATATGCTACCATTCTAAAGTATTTCATGTGGAATTTCTTAACTACCCTACCTATGACAAGGAGCTCTATGCCATAGTGCAAGCTATGAATAAGTGGAAGCACTATCTGATGGGAAAGGAGATATTAATTCACACTGATCACCAATCATTACAGTTTTTGTAGGCCCATGGTAAGCTACAATAGACTGAGCATTACAAGTGGATGGGATTTTTACAATAGTTTCATTTGGTGATCAAGTATAAGAAGGGAAGCACAAAAAAGTTGGTCGACATTCTTTTAAGGCCACCCACTTCAAATATTATAGCTTTGGGGGATCTTATGCAGATGGATCCACTCACCCATGATTCATATAGAGAGGCATATTCAGAAGATGTGAACTTCAAGGAGGTGTATTAGTAGTTTCAGAGTCAAAGTCAAGTGCATGTTGGCAATAACACAATTGACTACCATCTCCAGTATGGGTTACTCTACAAGCCAAATAATCTATTTGTTTCTAAAGATGAGCAATTGCAACTGATTAAAGAGGTTCGCACCTCCAAGGTTACAGGGCACTTTGGTGTAGGGACAACCTTGGCTAACTTGCAGAGGTATGTGTATTAGCCCAAGATGCACGAGCGGGTAGTTAGGTTCATAAGAGGATGCATGCTTTGTTGTACCAAAAATCCTAGCAATAGGAAACGGGGTCTATATCATCCCTTACATATACCTACTCATCCTTGGGAAAGCATTTCCATGGAATTTGTGAGAGGTTTATAGAAAACCAGGAAGGGACATGACTACTTGTTCATGGTAGTTGATAAGTTGAGAAAGATGTGTGTTCTGATGCCTTGTAAAAAGACTACCAGTGAGAAAGAAGCAACAAACTTTTTCTTTGGATAGATCTAGGTGCACTTTGGGATACCACGGAGCATCATTTTAGACAGGGATACAAAATTTCTCAATGCATTCTGGACTACATTGTGGGAGAAGATGGACACAAAGTTGAAGAGATCCATAGCATTCCATCCATAGACAAATGGGCATATATAAGTAGTCAATAGGAATTTGGTGCAGCTTCTGTGGGGATATAACCAGAAGCATCTGAAGGCCTAGGATGAAAATATGGTACATATACAACATTCCTACAATAGAGCAGTCCACACTTATATAGGAAAGTCCCCATTTGAGACTTGTTTTGGATATTTGTCACCTTCAGCTTTGGATATTGCACATGGGAAACAAGGAGCAGCGAGGGAAGATCTTACAAGATATTTTTTGAGGGCTAAATTTTTTATAGAGAAGATCATGCAAATCCATCTATATATACAAGAAACATTGCAGAAGTCACGGGAGAAGTATAAGGCCAAGCACAATCAATACAGAATAGAGAATTCATTCAAGGTGGGAGACATGTATGATTTAGAATGGATTATTATATTTTTTTTATCCATTTCAATGCATTTGGAGTGCAAAAAGTGGAGGAATCGGCTCATAGGACCGTTTTTAGCTGCGAAACCTAGTTTGGAAAAATGGGGTCTGAAACCTTTCGAGAGAATTTTGAGGCATAAAACAACATTTTTTGGGGGTAGAAATTTGCAATTCTACTGCGGAACCATTTCATGCTATTCTACACACAAGTATATTTCCAATGGTGCAATAAGTGCATCAATCAAAGTCTGTATGCAAAAGTTATGCCACTCAGAAGTTGACCTTCATGTTTTCACACCTATAGTTTGGGAGGATATTGCATCAGCCCCCATTATTCATGGAAAAGGGGCTAGCCACATCTTTATGATGTAAAATACTGTAGAAGAGGATATATTGTAACTCTGGTTAAGAGTTGATGTAGTCAAAATTAACTATTAGTAGGCTATCGAGTTGTGTTATAACCGGGCCACTAGGAGGAAGAGGAATTCCATTCTTTCGAGGGAATGTTGTTCCATAGTTGAGAAATAGGAGGTAGAGCATACATAGAGGAATTTTTCACTTTAGCAACCCACGCGCCACATACATTACTTCTTTGTACCTGCAACCATATTTTTAAACAGAGAAAGAGAGTGAAGCAACCTCACCTTCCAGATGGGTTTTCTCTCGAAAGGGTTTCCTAGAGATCATATCTTGTGTCTTGCGTGTGTGTGTGTGTGTGATTATTTTGTCATTCTCTACTTTTTTTTGCATAATTTCCATTCACATGCATGCACTAATTACAATTGAATCTACAAATCTTAAAGTTTAAAAAAATTGTAATAGTGTATAATCTCAGATTTTTAATATAATATTATCTGATATGTTGTACTGAATTGTCCAGTGGAATATCCATGGAAGCTTACAAGGAGGAAGGTTATTGTTGATAAAAAATTGGTCACACTGAGTAAATAGACCTAAGCTCTCCAAATGGATTAACACCGCCAGTTTCAAATGAAAGACTAACATTACGTGTTTCATCTTTAAAATGTGCCATTTTTCCTCAATTTCCCTAAATGCATAACCATCTATCAGTATTCGAAGAAAACCATCTCCACTTCTCTTCCATGCATGGTAATCCATAAATTTTTCTATGTTTAAACAATTGAACAATCGCTACAAACATGGAATAATGGGAATATGATGAAGAACCTTTTGAGGTACTCTTTTTGTTAGTTGATTGCTTCGATGTCTACTACTCTGAGATTGTGGGAAAAAAAAAATATGCGTGTTGTCCATAATATGTAATATGATCATTAAGACATGCATCTATAGCTTTATACTCCATTCCAATTTCTTTCATAATGGTATATAAATGTAAGTATGTTCGAGGTAACTTATTTGACGACGGTAACAGAAATTCACCTAACAATGTATTACAACATAAAAAAATCTTTGTTTAGTGTAAATAATAATAATCATAAATATTGCATTTGTATTTTAGACATTAATTAATGCTAAAAAGAGAAGGAAAAAAATAAACCTTTTATGTGATAACATATTACATTATAACTTAGGATCTATGTCATACAAGTGTTTGAAAAACCATTCAAAACCTTTAAGTTCACCAACAATAATGTAGAAGAGAGAATATTTTTCTCTTGAGCCTTCATAAAGTGGTGTCCTTGCCTTCTGTAGCCCATGTTCATCAAAAATAACATCATCTTTCTCATCGTCAAATTATTGTACTTATAGAAAAAATGTCCCAACATCTCTTACATGCAGTATATTTATATATTTTTTGATCGTCAGAATTCCAACGTTTGTTGACTAGTCAAAGTCAAAGATGAGCAGTCAAACAAATGGTTACATAACAATCACATTTCTTGCATTGGAAGATAAACTCCATATAAATAGATTGTCAGAAGAACGACACCCTATTCATTGGTCGTTGGAATACCGATGAACACAAGTACTTTACAAAAAAAAATGAAAAAAATGACATTTTTCTTGTAATTTGTGACAGTACGTACCATAACATCAAACCATGTCATTGGAATTTTGTCCTATACTTAGTAGTGTCTTCGAGGGAAAGGATGAATATGTAATATGGAAGGGTCAGAAATGAGACGAGCAATTGCTTGAATGAAACTAAAACTACCACCTGGTCATTCAGCGAAGAGAGGGTAGTTATTTTGTAAATGATTATAAATTCTAAAAACTTTAAGGAGAAATGGCTTTTGCGTATTGGAGCTTTCTTGTACTATTGTTGGAACTTTTAATAAGGAGAAGCGACTTTTGGCCAAGCTATATCTTGGAGGACTTTGATTCCTATGTGTATCTATTATAGACTATTATATTACTTTTGTTAGGCATTCAAGAAGTGTAAGAATGTATCTCACATTGTAGACTATTCATATGTGTAGTTGTTGCATTCATATTTTTGTTCTCTAGAAATGTTTATTTGAATATGTGAGCATAGGATTGTAGAAGTTGTTTTAATGCTATAATATTTTGGGTTTGTAATCATTTACTCATATTCTTTTCTTTATTCTCAATGTACTAGTTTATGGGTCATTGATAAGAGCATGTGTGGTTTTATGCTTGTTTCCTAGTTACTATTATTCATGTCTAAACACATGTATTTGCTCTTAGATTAGTTTCATTTCATTTAGAAAACCATAAATAGTGGATCGAATAACAACTAGTAACTATTGTTGGGCCAAAATCTAAATACGTTCTTTATTCCAAACCATGAGGATTCTAATTAAGATTTTTCACCAAAAATAACTCTTACTATTAATTAAGATCATTCTAATCCTTCAACATTGTAAAACCCACACATTCAAACTCAACCATAAACTAAAAATTCAACTTGAATAATTTTGTATAAGATAATCTTCTAAAGTAATACAACAATATAACAAAAAAAATTATGACTAATTGTTTATCAAACCTCTTCTATATAATTGCCTTTGACACTCTCTTTTCCATCTAACTACTTCCTTCATCCATAAGAAATCTCTCTTCTTATAATTCTTCAACCAACTCTAAATTGATTGGGTGAGAAAATAACTTCTCATCTAAGACAAAAAAAAATGTTGTCTTTTCCATCCAACCACCCTTTTCATTCCTAAGAAATCTCTCCATATACTTTTTCAACAAACTATAAATTGACCACTTGAGAAAATAGCTTCTCAACAAACTATAAAGTGATTGGTTGAGAAAATAGCTTCTCATCTATAATAAAAATAGACCAATGAAAAACAATTTTCATGATATTTTTCTATGTCGATTTTGGGTTCATCTCATCATGAGCCTTCTCATCCAAATAAAATTAGAGGGCCCCTTTGAAACACAATTTATTTAATGTTTTGTCCTTTTCAAGGAAAATTTCGAAGTTTTGCTTCTATGATTTATAATATCCCATCGTTTTGATGACACTTCGAACTAATCAACAAGAAATTGAAATCGTTTTCAAACTATCTTTTTCTGCACGATACGCATATTCTTTTCATAAAATGACACCACTTGGAATTACTCACTCATTCTTTTAGTAAAATATGATTTCTATGAAATGCTCTAGTAATCGAAATATGATGCTCCTCTAGTCGAAATATGAGCTACATTAATGATATTTAGTTATTTCCAAAATTTCGAGATGTTTTCATGCCAAGTGCCCAATGCAATACATAGAGACTATTCCTACCCAGTGTCCAATGCAATACATAGAGATTATGAATAATCCATGTATATAATTTTGGAATAAATAAATCATGGACATTGGCTTTAATTTAAGGATTAGCATGAGGGAGCCTTACTATAGAAGGGACTGGGTAATTTATTGTTCTTGTTCATGTTCTTGTTCAAGCGTGGTGTATAAGAATGTAATAAAACATATTTTATTCCTTGTGTGATTGAAAAAACAACCAAAGCTTTAGCCTCAAGTATAAGATTTAGTAGTGGGTACCCTATATGGTATACATTGTATGTTATTATGGTACCATTGTTATTATTATTATATACCAAGGCTATGAGGGGATAGAGTGGTAAAATACCAAGGCTATGAGGGAATAAAGTGGTAAAACATTTATTTGGATTTAGTAGTGGGTAAAAAGCATGGTATATTTTACGGTGTATGTTTTATAATTTTATTATTATTATTGAGCAGGAATTATATCTTTAGCTTTATGGGCAAAAGGTATTTTATTATGTATTAATCCATTGATTTTTCTAAGATTATTTAGAGATTTTGAAAATATAATTATTTATGGTTTTAAATTATAGAATTTATTTTTTAATTTTCAAAATAAATATTTTTGTTTTTATTAGATAAATATAATTGATGTAGTTAGATAATTTCTAGTGGGGGCTATTTTTTTCATATTTGTCAAACATTTAAATCGGTTTTTAAGTTAAAAAAGAAATAGTTAAACTATTTGATTGGATGGATGGATGGATGGATCTGACACTTGAATAACGAGTTGTACTCTCTTATTGAGCCACAACATTGCACTAATTCTTGGTTTTGTAGTCCATGTCGTCTATTTTGATAAGTGAGTCCCATGACAATCTACATTGTATAGTTCATCATTATCCCTCTCCAAGACTGCTGCAATGGGTGACACTATTGCATTCGATGGCTTATCCTGTAGCAATCTAGTAATCTACATGCATTGAAGTAAGGTGATATTTAATAATGTGAGTGGATTTCTTCTTAACTTTACTACTCAATTGGATTTCAGGGCTCCAACTAGCATAATTGGGAGATATTCTATTTCGAGTTTGGCCAACTTAAAGCACTAGAAAAAATGGGTCTCTATTTTAATAAGCTTTGTGGTCCTATTCCAGTCGAGTTGGGCCCGCTACAAAAACTAAAGTACTTGTTCCTCCTCTCTAATGTGCTCAGCTGTCCTATTCCAGTCGAGTTGGGAATGGTACAGAAAATAATGTACCTAGCCCTCAACCACAATAAGCTCTACTTGCCTACTCTCTTTCATTAAATTTTTTGACGAAGTTGACGCAATTTGTACTCCCACAATATTTGATGAAAAAATATATAAAAAGGTCAGATCAAATTGTTATTTCCTACAGATACTTTGTCATATAGATACATGTACAATCTCTTAAGGGTGGGCTCCTCTCTGTCCACTTCCTTTTTGTGTGTACAAAGACCTTCGCTAAGCATCATTTTTTTCTTGCTTGACCCCTCAGCTCTCTCCTTGGCCTCACTCTTTATCCTAAGCTTTAAAGAAACCATATATGTTCGGGGTGGGAAATCAAGGTTGTCTAGTTGGGTGAGTTTCAATATAGTACATCCCCCCTTCACAAATATCGATTCTCCCAACCTCCCTTGATTGACGAAGCCTTAGGCTATCGATTTTTAAGTTCTCTTCTTGTATAGGAGGGATGATAGCTATTGAGAAGAAAGAGTTGTGAAATGATGTTGATATGGTGGGTAGGTGCTTACTTGTAACTACCAACCTACCAACTCACCCTACACTTCCCAGCTAAGGGTGGGGTATGTCAGGCATGGCTACACGATCATCAACGATGCTTAGTAAATATAATCAATATGCACCCACCTGCGGCTAGCCCTAAGACCCAACCAGCTAGGTGTTTCATGCTTGCCACACCATGGTGTGCTAGTTCGAGACAATGCTTAGTAAAAGAAATGACCATATCTTGTGGTTTAGGGGAGAAATGCAGTGTGTTCTTAAAATGGTTCAGAGTTTTTTGGGGTAACCCTCGAGAGTTCATTCCCCCAACATATGGCTCGAGCATCGCCCAAAAAGAGATGAATGGTTGGTGGGAAACTTGACCATAAGCTTGGATATGCATCGGAACATTAGTGAAAGAACCTATCTTTAAGATCCATATTCAAACTGACAACGCACGAATGGGAACACTTACTAGTGAAAGTGAGAAAAAAAAAAAGAAAAAATAGAATATAACTGTCTTTCACTACAAATGAACAAATTCAACTCCTCCCCATTCTCCATTGCATGGTATATCCAGTGGTTTATGGTATATCTAGTGGTCTATGAAGTTTGAGACATTGCACTTCTTGGGTTCGAACCTCTTCTAGCAGAAGACACTTCACATATGCAAATCAGAAGTTTTTGCAAAATTCCAAAACTCGCAGAATTTCATGTTTTCTCCCTTTGTTCGATAATTAAACCACTATAATGGCGTAGGGATCCTTCTTTGAAGGGATGAGTAATGAACTCTTTCAGTCCAAGTATGATTCTAGCAATATTTTAAATACATTTAAAACCTACGAGATAAAGGTTCAAATCTCATTGAGTATATGGCATGTTGTGTCTGGGCTAGAAGAGTAGGCAACCCCAGAGCGGACGTCTTGGCTCTTGTTGAGGCATAATTTAATTGCTATCTCATTGAGTATATGGCATGTTGTGTCTGGGCTAGAAGAGTAGGCAACCCCAGAGCGGACGTCTTGGCTCTTGTTGAGGCATAATTTAATTGCTATTGTGTGTGGCGTGTAGACTGTTGCACCTAGCCTAGATTTTTGGTAGCAGCCAGTTGGATTTGATCTAGATCTGTTCAAGATAACTTTCACCAGTTACTGATTATCCTAAATTAAAAAATAAAAATAAATAAATAAATTTAAATACAGCAAATTGGGCTTCAATACTGTTGAATTTGATGCTGTCTCAATTTTTAAGATTTGGGGTTTTCAGTTGTAGACGAAAAATCACAACGGTGAGCATATAACTCGATTCAACGTTTGAATTTGTCGCGGAAACAATCATAAGAGCGACTGTATTTCACAAATTCTATTAACTTTAATTCCTTGTTTGTTATTTATTGTAACTGAGCCTTCAGCTTGTCTCTTTCGAAGCCTCGGTTCTTCTCTTTCGAAGCCTCGGTTCTTCATTCCACAAGCTTAATTCCTTGTTTGTTATTTATTGTAACTGAGCCTTCCGCTTGTCTCTTTCGAAGCCTCGATTCTTCATTCCACAAGCTTATATAAGAATGCTCAAAATCCATATAAACAAAAAGATTTAGAAAATATTACTTAAAGGAACTTTTTTCTTTTGGCATGTACAAATATTTATTGGATGCCATCGTTTCTTATCAGTCAAGATTATGTCTTTTCTCTGCACATTTATGTAAAAAGGCTTCGTTTTTCAAACTATTATTTATTTTTCAAATAGTCCTCTCAGACATCTCCAATATTACATCTCTGCCAAAAATTTCCCATCCATGTATCATTGGCAATAGTTAGTTTATGCAAAAAGGCTTCGTTTTTCAAACTACTATTTATTTTTCAAATAGTCCTCTCAGACATCTCCAATATTACATCTCTGCCAAAAATTTCCCATCCATGTATTATTGGCAATGGTTAGTTTAGAGTACTGATATGATTTGGTGAGTTCATGTAAAGGTGAGGTGGGTGGTGGTATTCAAGTATTTATCCTTTAGATGAATGCTTGTCAAAGTGTGGTTTGAGGAGTATGTGGCATATGTCATCCAAGGATCAATATGTGGTAAACATGATTAACTAATTGAGACTTCATATACTTTGTTTTTTTTCTCTATTTAAAATGAATGGTTTTTCAACTTCTTCTCTAAAAACAAATGTGGAAATGGTGCTCAATGCTAATGCATCACATATCTCATGTGCATTGTTGTGCATGCTAGGAAACATACATATAGAATGACTTGCTTTTTGAGAATGTTGTTGCAGTACGATGGAATACGAAGGAATAAGAATAAAAAAGAACCACCAACATGTCTGATTCGGAAGCAATAATTCATTTTCTATTTTGACTCGCCACTAATATGCAATCATCACAATCTGTCACCTGCCTATGGAAGAAAATAGAGATTCGACAATGGGTCTAGAGGGAGGAAGTGGTTAGCGTTGAAGGCAAGGATGTGTGTGGAATAAAGGATGTGCAAAAGAGGGGCATGTGTGGGAAAACCTTTATTATACACACATCCCCGACTTCATACACCTGTTGTTCCGCCAAGTACTTCCGCAATTGGATCTTTTCTAAAGATTTAAATGTCACTTTAAAAAACATTTTCTATATAGGTGTAGCTAAAGTTTTCAAATGCATAATTTTTAATATTTTCATATTTTTTTTCTTTATATAAGTTTTTACAACATAGACCTTCTCCTATTTTGAAATAAATTACCTTCACATATATGAAATTAAATTTATAATATTTTTATTCACTTATATAAATAGATATGTTGATAGACATGTCTATTTCAGAATAAGTCTTTTTGAATGTGGATGGTAAAGATTTAACCTTCATAGAATATTCTAGAATATTCTTAATGAAATTTGAAGGTACTTCTTGTTTTGCATGTTTTTCCTTCTACACACATCTCCACTTCCACACCTCTGCACACATTCTCCCCTCTGCAAACTTCTTCCAAACACCTCCCTCTCGAGCAACACTTCTTCCACACACACATGAGCTCTTTTTAATGAAGTACATGAAAAACAAACTCAATAAAACCAGCAGTGTGGAAAAGTACAAGCATAAGTTCTTTTCTTACATTTTGTATTTCAATTTATTGTCTTCTACTTTTATTTCTAAAATATATTATATTTCCAAATTATATTATATTATATTTTCATAATTCCTTACATATTAATCAATTAATTAGCAGTTTTGGCTAATCAAAGTTTGGGTCATGAAAAGTTGGGTTTGTGTACAATAAATGGACTAAGTCATTGATGGGTCTCCCAATTAGGTACAACTTTAGGCCCATCTAACCTTATTAGGCACATTTAACCTTTCCTTCTACACTTTAGAATGTATTTTTCAACTTTAATATGTACTTAGGAAGGTTAAGAGATGATTGCCATATCTTGTGTTCCTAACACATTTATTATGAAAGATATTGAGAATATTTGGTGTGGATCGTGCAAGAATTTGGCCAAGAGAAAAATATTGGGCTTGTCCCCTGCTAAAGGATAGTTAAAGCATGGCTGGCTCAAGGCCATTATAACTCCTTTGTGGCTGGGAAGTCATCATGGAACTAAATCCTATTTCCTAGAGTTTTTGGAGGTAAGGAACCCTCTCTTCAAGGAGGATGCCCCTTAACTATTTTTCTATAAATAAGGGACTTGAGTAGCCCATTGGGGACTCAAACTTTTGGAGATTAGAGTCACCTGTAGCGAAGGATTTTTTTCCTAACATTTCATTTCTGTAATATTTCATGTATGAGCACATTTCCTGATTAATGAGAAACACTTTTTGGTTTCGAGACTGATTTTTACTTCAAGGAGCTAAGTCTCCATGGGTTAGGGCCCAACCCAGGTGCTCAAGCCCCCTTCTTGTATTCATTCTTTCCATGCATTAGTTCAGTCATGCATTTCTACACATCGTATCTTTGAAAATATTGTCTTTGAAGGGTTAGTGAATGAGCTTGTCTCCAAGTTTGTTTATGCATCTTGCTTTGATGAATTTTGTAATAAGTTATTTCATGCAATAATACTCTTTTCATGAAGTAGCTAAACTATACTTTTTGTTATTAATATTTTTTCCTACAACACACTAATTTAGTTATTTTATTAGCTTATTTATGAATTCTGATTTAATTTTAGACAATATTTCTTTAATATAGTTAGTACTCCCTTTTAATGCATTTCGCTTGCTTAGATCATTATCTCTTTTCTCACAACCATACATTTTTGAGACCTGTTAGTGCATGAATTTTTATCTTGAAAAACTACAGAAAACTCCATATTTACCCTTTTTGTTGCATGAATTGATCCATCATAGGCACCTAAGTTTGTGAAAGGCTCCTTGACTCTCCTTTAACCATCCTCCACCTTATCCTCCTCTCAAACCACATGTAGAATGCATATTACTTCTTTCAAATTTTTCTCTTGTAGTAAAACAAGGACTCTTGTAGTAGCTCGCAATTTGCATTAGAACATCTCCATATTTCTACCCAAGGCATTATCATCCTTCATACAATGCACATCAAAATCTGGGGATAAAATTTGGAAGTTTAGAGATCCCCTATAATCCTTGACCTAATGGTTGTAGTAAAACTAGGGTATATTGATTGAGTTCTCTCTTTCAATTGCAAGTTTGTTTACAATAAAAAATAACATAGATCTAATTTTGTTCTATATTTCTTGAATTGGTTTACTTCGTTTACTGCAATTAGAATAGGTTTACTTGTTGTTCTTTTCCTTTTTGCAATTTCTAATAATTTCTTATAAAATAGATAGCAGAGTGGTCTTTGTGCAACCTAGTTCCCCTTCAATTGCTTTCACTTACATCATATCAACAAAAGAAGAACCAATTCCATGTTGCACACATAGTTTTGACCCCTCTTAAGTTTTTACGAACCCTGAGATGAAAATTAAAATCAAGATCCCTTAGGAGTTGCAACATTCTTGTTGTAATACTAGGGTCATCACTTTTTGGTGCCATTGTCAGGGAGGTGTGAAAGTATGAATTATTTTATTCCTTATTTGATTCATTTCCTTCATTTTCTGCATAAACACAAAAATCTACATTAGCATTTTCATATAGAGACTCACAAAACAAAAAATCATGTATTTCATACCTCATAGAATCAGTGATAAAATCCCCACTCCTACAAGCAACCAACCTTCTCTTACAAATTGTGGGCCTACCACTCTATCTACAGAGGATATAGAGGCATTTTTAGGTGAGAGAGCGAGTAATTTTAGGAGCTTGCAGGGGTGGAAGAGCCTCCATCACCCACTAAAACAATGGTTGTAAATAGGAAACCTAAAGTTTTTCGTATCACAGAGGCAGGTGGGGAAGCCAAAATGAAAAATATCAGTGCAACTCCTCTCCCACATTTCCACAAAATGGTTATTAAAGACCCCGACACTTTCATGTTTCAATTTTTTGTAGTTTGGAGGACATATGATTATACCTTAGATGAGAAAAAATTCAAATGGTTTCCTTCTACCCTCAAGGATGGAGCCCTACGTTGGTTCATGGGCTTGGAAGGAGGCACCATCACTTCACGGGAACAAATTAATCAAGCCTTCAACACCAAATAAAAAGATTATTGCAAAGCAAGAGATATAAGGGATGAAATATTCAGAATGACCCAAGGATTAGATGAATCCCTAGAAGACTATGAGGAAAGATTCCAACTAAGTTATAGGAGGGCACATAACTACACTCTTAATCTAGATTCATTGAAACTAGTCTTTCTCTGGGGGGTCAACGAAGAACTAATGGAGACTGTTAAAATGTTGGCCAATGGAGATATTTATCAACTCAGATATGAAGATGTCAAAACAATGTTCAAAAATCATTCTAGAGCTGCTAGAAAAAGAGGTAGATCTAGTAAGGGTTTAGTAAGTCCCTCCTTCTCCACGTCAATCACTAAGAATGAAATATGAGGTATGTTAGAAGATTTAAAAACTAAGATATTACACACCTTTTCTATGCATATGGATAACTTACAGATTAAGAAAAAATAATAGGAAATGGAAAGGGCATTAGACATATTCTACCCTAGATGCACTAAGAGACATACTAGGAATGAGTGCCCCTTAGATGTCACAAAAATATGTTCTGTGTGTGAAGAAAACCACTCAACTAAAAAATGCCCATCTTTTCCATGTTCAAAATTTGTGTACCAAGGAGCAGCAAGAGGCATGGACTAGCTCTTCTTGGTCAACTAGCAGAGGCCACAAGACCCCATACCATATCAGCAAAGCATGTACTATTCCTCCTCTTTCAATACAAGTTATAATGCACAATTTTAACCTTGGTATCCACCTCACCTTGCTCTATGCCCACTCCATGGTCCTCTCCTTTCCAACATGTCATTCCTTTTAGCCATACCAACACCAACCTCCTCAATGGGGTAATCCATCTTCAGTGTGGAGCCTCAGGCATCCCAACCACCTTTCCTAATGCCTTCTTCTCCTTAACCACAATTAACCCAAAATAAACCTCTGAAATAACCAAAAATTCCTACTCAACCAAACCCAGACCCCAACAATAAGCAAGCCCAACCAATCTACATTAGAGAGACATCTTATCCAACTTTTGCTATATAAATCCAAGAAATTAACCTCAAGTATGGGAAGGTACTTCCTAATGCTCACCCACCTTCTCTATTAGAAAATATTGAAGAAGAGAATGGATATCCTACTCCCTAATCCAATAAAACTCTATGTCCTGAAAGGTTGATCCCTCCTAAAACTCATGCCCTAGAAGAAGTTGAACTTTTGGGATAACTTAAAAATATATGTCATAGGTCAATTGGTTAATCTTATGCTTGGGAAGGTCATCATCCCAAAGTATTTAGATCCTGGAATCCCAGTAGTAGATGTGCACACCAACGATATTGTAGTCCCCAACATCCTCATTGACTTAGGGGCTGCAATTAATGTCATGACCATGGAAACCATGCTTAAGCTTAATCTCCAAGGATCCCTATGGAAAACCATCATGTTGTTCCAACTTGTTGATAAATCCACAGTAGCACCAGAAGCCATCATTGACGATGTCATGGTTTCTGTTTATTCTTAGGATTATCCTACAAATTTCCTTTTTCTTCAACCCAAAAACAAGTTTAATGGTTATCCTCTTATCTTAGGAAGACCTTGGCTGGCTACTGTTGATTCCTACATCAATTGTAGGGCTAGAAATATGACAATCACAAATTGGTAGTAAAAAAATTAGCTTGTATTATATATATCCTCCTACTTAACCCCTCATTGAGCATGATTTTCTTGTGTGGGTAGAAGAGGAAGAATAAGAATACCTTTATCATTCATCACCCTGCCAAATATATACAATAGAAACCACCATTAATAACAAGAAAATAGATGAAGGCAATATGATTAATAAATTTCTGCAAAATAAATATCACGTTGCCATGAATATGGGTGACCTAAAAGAAGAATCTATAGGGAATCCTGCCTTCTCTCAAGATAGTTCATGGGAATATCTAATCACTACTAGTTCCAACCAAAGCAATGTGAAAATCATAGAAATCATCACCTCCAAAAATCTAAAAATTAGCCCTTTTCTTTCAGTTGATTAGGAAGAAAAATTGCTCATTGTTTTGAGGCAGAATATTAATGCCTTTACATGGGATTACAAGAAAATGAAGGGAGTCCACCCCTCTATATGCACTCATCATCTATACATAAAAGAGGACCATAAACATGTTCACCAACCATAAAACATAATGAACCATGCACTAAAATACATTGTAAAAGAAGAATCGCAGAAATGATTAGAAGTGGGTTTTATCTATCTTATTTTAGACAGTGAGTGTGCATCCCCCTTAGTAATCATCCCTAAAAATAATGGCAAATGGAGAATCTACATTGATTACATTGAACTTAATAATTCCACCAAAAAATATCATTTTCCCTTTCCTTTTATTGACCAAGTTTTGTATGTTCTTATAGGGGAGAAATTTTTTCATTTCAGGATGGATTCAGCGGGTATAATCATATCCAAATCAATCTTGAAGATCGGGATAAGACCACTTTCACCTTCCCATGGGGACCCTTTAAATACATGGTTCCTCCATTTAACATGTGTGTTGCTTTTGCCACCTTCCAAAGGGCTATATTGAGCTTTTTCTGACCTTGTACATCATTCAATAGAGATTTGTATGGATGGTTTCACCTATTATGGAGATGCTTTCCAAGAAGCTCTCTCTGACCTATGCAAAGTTTTGCAAAGATATGTAGAGATGAATCTCTCATTGAGCCCTGAAAAGTGCCATTTTTTATGAATGAAGGGATTGTTTTAAGGCACTTTCCCTCTAAGGATGGAATTCAGGTTGATCCCAATAAAATATCCATCATTAGAAAGGTTCATGTTCCTAAAAAATAAAAATATGTTAGGAGATTTTTAGGAATTTTTGGTTACTATAGAATATTTATTAAGGATTTCAGAAATATCGCTTCACCTTTGTTTTTTGTAATACGAAGGAATATTGCAGCCCCTTTTTATAGGTTTAAATATTTAATGATTTCCTGTTTTAGCCATTAACTTTGGGCGCAAATTCTAAGAAGGTGGTGATGAATTTCAAAAAGCAAGAAGAGGTTTTTGTTAGGAACAAGATTATTTACAAAAACCTCTTTTAGTTTTTACACAACTATTACAATTTGAGAGATTAGATTGGCTCTTTGAAGCCTATTTTTCATAAATTCATTAGATTTTTTTTATTTTATTTTTAAGAAAAACACCCAATCATCTTTCAGTTGGACATCAACCTCATCAATTCAACTTCACAACAAACTAAAGATGTATGAGGAGGTTTTCATATCAATTTCTTTTGGATCTTGGTAGTATATGTATATATTTTTAGTATTTTGTTTTGTAAACTATCCATAAATTGTGGATCTCAAAAATTATGTAATTTTTGTATAAATTAAAGGAATTGTAGTAGACCAGGGTTGGTTCTTGGCATAAAATATACTATATTGTGTATATTTGGTTTCTTTATGTTAATGGAAAATCCAAGATAGAAGTTCTTGATGTGCTTATCAAAAATTTTATTGGCAATGTCTACGAGTTAGTCCTCCTAGTGTTGTTCATTTTTTTTGTAATTCTCATCATTATTAGCTCTTCATATTTGAAAAAGGTCTATAAATAAGTAGAATGTGTGTGCTTAGATGCTTTGTTGTGTTGTTGTTTCAAATATTTCATTTTTATCCTCTAAAGTTGCACAAAATACAATTTTTGCTTTCTGTAATGGATTGTTTCCTCCTTCTACTCACTAGCTAGATATTTTGAAATTCTAAAGTGGACATTGTGTTATACCTTTGATCCTTGTATATATTCCCACCAGTTCTTGGAAAATTCATTGAGATCAACCTTATGACTCCATTCCCAATGGTTTGATTTCCCATTCTTCTACCAATTCATTATTAATCATACTTGATCTGGACACTGAGCATATTTAAGACATGTTACTGTTGTGACCTAGAGTAGAATATTCAAAGAGAGATCCCTCTCCAGATTAAAGAGATAGATTTCAATCACAAAGTGGTTAGAGGTCACCTCAAGGTTTTTCACCATCACAGCCTGATGGTATTCTAAGTGATAACATTTTAGCGTCATTGTCAGGTAACAAAAGTTGAATCTTCAGTGGGAAAAAATGACAAAGATCTAGATTTGATCATTGATGGTGAACAAGGATCAGACATAATTAAGTTGTGCATCATTCACCTAGAAACTCCAATTTCAGAAGAATCCAGAGCTCGAAACGTTCATGGCAACTCCACTATCTAAAGAATGTGTAACCTGAAAAATTTCTCAGCAAATCCACTGTTTTCAAGATGGATTCAAATGCTAAAATCTATGCTTCTATGAATCATTATCATATTCATAGCTTTCCAAATCATATTCCTCTTATAGATTGGAAATCACATTTTCCAAGATTCAAAGATGAGGATGGGCATGATGTTGCGTTTGATTTGGTTAAATTTCATATGCATATAGGTAGGCTTGGTGTTGAGTTTCATGATGACTATTTAATGAAAATGTTCATGTTATCCTTGGAGGGAAAAGCTCAATCTTGGTATGAAAAATTGCCACCTAGTAGCTTGTATTCCCTTAAGGATTTTCATTAAGTTTTTTTTGAGAAATATAAAGAATCATATCATTTTTTATTGTTGGTTGAGAATTGTTGCAAGCATGTTGAAAGTTTCATTCAGCACATGGTAATTTTTTATGGTGATGAGGAGTTTATGGACAAAGAAATTCTAGAATCCTTGTGTGAAAACACCTTCCAACATCATGAACATAAACCAAAGACTAGCTACCATGATAATCGAGACAACTTTCAACAGACATTAACTTCTCTTTTAGCTGAAAAAGGAGTTGATCGGGATTTTTATGATGAAATCCATGTTCCTTCTCCTGAGCTTGTTGAAGAAATACAACAGTCTTGTTAGATCTTAGGTGACCAAGAGAAATTTTATGATAGTCAATCAATTTTTTTCGCAATTCTCTTATCTCCTAAATCACTCATTGACGATCAGGTTGTTCTAGATCACTTGAATGGTATAGAAACTACTCATGAATTTACATCTTTGGAATTGACAAATTCAAAAAAAAATAAAGGCCAAAAGGACATTCTCGATGAATCACATGAAATGTCAACTTTGGATGTTTCTGATACATATGATGTGGCTTTTCTTTCTAAATCCTCACAAGGGTACAAAATGTTTCTCTAATGTTAATGATGAGAGGAAAGAATAGCTTGCTTCCATTTTATTTGTGGGTGATCAACTTCATCACATAGAGCAACCAATAAGTAATCATGAAGAATATACTTCTTTATTTGTTGATAATAAAGAAAAAATAGCCATTCATGTGTTTGAAGACCCTCTAGCAAACTTATTGGAATCATAAGTGAAGGTAGATCTTGTTTTCTTCATCAGTACAAAAATTGGATTCAAGTTGCAGTTTGAGTTTCCAATGCTCAATTTTTTCTTTTTCAATTTGAAGTGAGTGAAAGAAAAATTATGTCTAATAGCTATTTGATTTCGTGGTTACATTGGATTTTTGACACCACTTGATTTTGTAGTGTTTTTCACCAACTTAGAGTAGGTTGGTGTGAGAATAATCTCACAGTTGAGCATCATTTTCAACAATTGTTAGTTCAGTTTTCAATATGTGTTTTCAGATTGCAGTAGTAGTATTTTCAGCAGTGTACAATTTGGTTTCCAGTTTGCAGTTTTGTTTCCATTTGAAGGTTGTAACATGCCTCTCCCACATTTACCTGCTTTTATAAGCCCTCAAGGTAAATGTGTAATGGAGTGTCACTATGACATGAACCAACCTCCTATCTCGAGTTAAGGAAGTGGGGCTACAACTAAGACTTTCTGACCACCAACTGACATCCTACAATGACTATAGATCACCTAGGAGCTAAAGAAACACCCAAGATGGTCAATCCTTGAGTTGGAACTTTGTTTCAATGAGCTATACTCCCAACCGCACATTTGACATTATTTGCATGCGATTGAAGCCCTCCAATTGCACTCACAAACCTTGCTCCATGTGGTTGTGACCTAAATTACTCAACTCAGTGCCTGCAGTATTGAGATCTGAGCCACAATTTTAGGTCAACCTTTAGACCATTGTCCATAACTGCTTGAGACTTATCAGAATGATAAATGACATAAGGACAATGTTAGCCATACAATACTTGAGCAAGAACATGACCTAACTAGGCCTAACCATGACAGTCATTTCATCAAACACATAATGAACATGCAAGTTATAGGTTATGAATGCATTTCTGATCATAATAGTCTGAAACTTATATGAGAATCACCAAGAAGGTCTAATTCCTTTTAATAATAATTGCAATAACACGTGTTAGCCCATGCATTCATTAAACATCAAATACTTATCAAATCCTGAATGAAGCCATAACTAGAGCACATTACAGGTTGATGGTTATAATCAACATATAACCAGATTATTAACCATAACAAAACAACCATCAAATCATCATAATAACCAGTACAAGTGCTCATAAATCACAATAAGAAAAATAACTTTTATTAACTTATGCAAAAGCCAACCAAGTTAGGGACTTCCATGTACCACCTGACCATAGATTGGGTTGAACCAAATCTTACTTTCATCTAATCACCCTTGTGCCATATTCCAACCATGAATGCAAGGTCTCAAGCCATAAACAACCAGGGATTCATCAATATTAAACCACCTCCACCCTTAGGCTACCGCGATCTTGCCAAAACTGGTTGAGATCACGAAGCCTAAAACAAGCTTAGATGCCTCAGAGTTTATTCACCAATACCTTGAGGAATTTTCCTGTCTCCACCCACCTGTCGAGTGCTTCCCAAAGATTAAACTACCTCGACCTCGAACCCTTGGGAATTTTCCTGAGACCACCTCACTCGATTCCAAAACCTTCTAACAATATGAAGCTGAACTAAGAAAATAATCGCATCACACCATGGTTATCCAATAAATGACAAGGAAATTATGAAACCATTGTCAAACTAGGCGAAACTCACGCCAATGACAACAAATGAAATAAATAAACAAATTCATGTACCATGCATTCACACCTCATCTAAGAAATCACGCATGCAACCTATTGCTTGAAAAATCCTCCTATTGAAGCTGCTTGATCCAACCTTCCTTACTCGTCATTTTCTTTCCTTGTCCTTCCTTTTCTTCCTTTCTCCAATGCTAAAGTGTTCCAAGAATGCTCTAAGTGTGCAATAGTGAATGAGAGCCAAAAATAAAATGACAAAAGTTGTGAACTGATCTTCAGAAGCCTTTTTATTATTAAGGCCTCTATTTTCCTCATTTTCCTCTATTTTCCTTCAATTTTCCTCTCATGCAAATTTGTGACCTTTCATCTCTCTTTTCTCCTATTTTTCTTTATTTTCATAAATGAATGTCAATTATTGCCTCTTTTCCTTTATCAATTCTTATTAGAAATTAATTAATGGAGCAATGAAGTAAACAAAATTTTATGGAAACATAAATACATAAGCACATAAAACAAGAGAGACACAGATAAACATGGTTCACCCAATTTGGGATACATCCATAGAGAAACAACCAGTCCTTCCTTTTATATTATCCAACAAAATGGAGAGATACAACCTATAATAGATTCATTGTAATTTCCTCTTTTCTCTCACACAACCTCCTCCCTCTCTCTCTCGCTCAAAATAATCATACACAACCACAATACAATTATCTCATATAAACCGAGGGTTTCCTTCTAGGGAAAAAAAAACCCTAAATTAACATAACTTCAACCATAAGATCATCTGTTTAATGAACAACCTAGATTGACTACCAAATTACAATATTTTACAAGGCAAACTTTCATCTACTTTTAGCTTCGGGGGGCTCATAAAATTCGTTGTCACCTCCCCCCCCATTGATCCCTGAAACGACAATTAAATAGGTGTGGTTGCTACCCCGTTAGGAATAGGGATCCAATGCGACTAAAACAAAATCCTTTGGACAATCAGGAAGATATTCAGTCTCCACACCCAACAATGCCTTTTCCAATTTCCTTATCCATAAATAAACCAAAGTGACACCAACTAGGATGTTTTTCCGAACATTCAACTTGGAATATGTGTCCCATGACCTTGATCTTATTTTTCCTTTATTATTTTTTATTACATGAACTTTTAACTAGGGGCTAATACAAACCCCTCCCCCTTAGGGGGACACCATCCTCGATGTTCTATGAAACCTATGACTAATAAAGCTGCTGAAATCCAAAACATATTACCCATGAAGCTTTATAACTTAGCTTGATTTAGTATTTACAATGAACAATGTTATGCAACCAGCTCATAAAATAGAATAAAAGATAGATCAACGACTTCAAAATCAGCTTCTTCGAGGGGGCAACCTCCTTTACGTTACACAAATGAAAAATTCTTGGATGATACAAAAGATAAAACCTCCTTTTTTATATATAGGAATCTAAGGGGTCACAATATAATAAAAGTTGACATAACAATAATAATATAAGGGCACAATAATAACAATAGTGGGCTTCTATGGGGCACACTAATAACAATATGGGGATACTAGGTGCACAACAATAATAATAAGGGCTACAATGACAATAGTAATGGAGGAATCACTAGTATTATAGGGACACAACGTGCCCTTCTCCTTAAAAAAAGTGTTGTCCTCAATGCTTGAGTATTTATGGATACTTTTGTATAAAATTCTCATCCTCCCACGTGGAATATTCAGCGGGTAAGCTCTTCCACTTGATGAGATACTCTGAAATTGATTGATTTCGTAGTTGTCGAGTTCTTATTTCTATGACTGCTTTAGGTTCCAAGATGATTTTTTCTTCCTCGTCAAGTTCTGGAAATATTGTTTGAATTGGGATCTTGTCACCTATAACCTTCTTTAAGCATGAAACATGGAAAATTGGGCGCACTCGAGAAGTTGTAGGAAGCTCCAATTTGTAGTACATAGTACCAATATTTTGCAACACCTTATACGGACCATAATACTTTGGTGATAATTTATTATCATTCTTAGCTTGCTTGAGGGACATTTGTTTATATGGTTGTAGCCATAGAAATACCCAGTCACCTACATCAAAACTTCTTTCGTTGTGATGTTGATCTGGTTGTTGTTTCATTCTATTCTGCGCCAAAGTGAGGTTATCCTTTAAGAGTTGGAGAACTTGTTGTTGATGCTCGATGTGATCTTCCACTGCTTACAACCTTAGAATTTCCTCTTAGATATGATGTGATGGATGGTGGATGATATCCATAAAGTGCCATAAATGGGGTCATTTTTGCTGCAGTATGGAAGGAAGTGTTATACCACCACTTAGCTAGAGGCAACCATTTGACCCATTGTGTTTATTTATTAGATACAAAGCAATGAATATATCCTTCCAAACATTTGTTTACTATCTCAGTTTACCCATCAGATTGAGGATGGTAAGATGAGCTATGAGCTAACTCAGTACTCAAACAAGAAAATAATTATGTCTGAAAAATTCCAGTGAAAATGGGATCTTTGTTGCTTACAATAATCTTTGGGTTTCCATGTAGCTAGCTTTTGAATTGTTTCCATAAATGCAGTAGAAACTGTATTGGTTTTAAATGGATGAGATAATGTACAAAAGTGTGCATACTTGGTAAGTCTATCAATTACCACCATGATGGCACTCTTTCCTTCGAACTTGGGTAAACCTGTGATAAAATCCATTGAAACCTCCTCCCAACGTTGATTTGGAATTGATAAAGGTTGTAATAGACCTGGGGTCTTAATTGTTTCAAATTTATTTTTTTTGAAAACCAAACATTCTGCCACAAACTTTTGAATATCATATTTAAGGCCATCCCAAAAAAGTCGCTTCTTAACCCTGTGGTAAGTTTTTAAAAATCCTAAGTGCCCTCCTAAGGGAGAGATGTGAAATTCCATAAGAATATTTTGTTTGAGTTGGGAATTCTTACAGAGGTATAAGCGATCTTTGTACCATAACGAATCATTTTTCTAGCTAAATGTATCAGATGTACTAGGATCTTGTTTTAGCTTTTGAACGAGTTCCCATGCTTCTTCCTCATTCTTCCACTCATCCTTTGCTTCGTTTATCCAATCTAGTTGGATAACAGAAATGGTGCAAAGCAATGCTTCCACATCCTCATCCTTTCTTGAGAGTGCATCTAAAACAACATTTTGCTTCCCTTTTTTGTAGATTATTTCAAAGTCATAACCAAACATCTTTGTGACCCATTTTTGCTACTCTTTTGAAGATAATCTTTGTTCTAAAAAGTATTTAAGACTATCATGATCCATTTTATCTTGAAGTGTCTTCCCATTAGGTAGGGTCACCATTTCTTAAGTGCATATAGTAATGCCAACATCTCCTTCTCCTAAATAGCTTTGTGTAAATATTTTCCTTTGATTGGACGACTTTTGAAAGAAATGGGTCTTTCTTCTTGCATTAAAACAACACCAATTCCATTTCCTGAGGCATCACATTCCACAATAAAGGTTTTTGTCAAGTCCGGCGTAGCTAAGACCGGTGCTTGGCACATTTCATCTTTAAGATGTTCAAAGGCCTTCGTTGCTTCTAGAGTCCATGAAAATGCATCTTTCTTCAATAATGTTGTTAGAGGTGCTTCTATTCTCCCATAATTCTTAAACAAACTTGCGATAATACCTTGTCAACCCAGAGAAATCCTCGCAGGTTCTTTATGGATGTGGGGATTTTCCATTCCTTAATGACTTTAATTTTGCTAGGGTCTACCTTAACACATTCATGAGATACAATATGACCTAGATATTCCACCTCTTATTAATCCAAAGAAACATTTGGAGCTTTTTCATATAATGTTTTCTCCTCCAAAGTTGAGCACCCTATCAACATGTTGAAGATGATCGTTCCAAGACTTATTGTAGATTAGTATATCATCAAAAAAAACTACACACAAAAAATTTTCCTAAGGAAGGGTTTGAAAATGGAATTCATCAAATCTTGAAATGTAGAAGGTGCATTGGTAAGGCCAAAAGGCATGACCAAAAATTCATAATGACCCTCATGATTCTAATGTTGTTTTCAGAATGTCTTCAGTATTCATTCTGATTTGATGATATCCTGAACGAAGATCCAACTTGGTGAAGTAAATTGATCCATGAAATTCATCCAATAATCCATCAATGACAGGAAAGGGAAATGTATCTTTAATAGTGAGCTTGTTGAGCTCCCTATAATCCAAACACATGCACCATGATCCATCCTTATTGTGCACCAATACTACTGGAGCAGAGAAAGAACTTTGACTAGGTTGAATTATACCAGTCTCTAGCATTTTTGTAACCACACGTTCAATTTCACTCTTTTGGGAATAAGGATATCTTTAAGGCCTGATGTTTGGAGGAACACTTAATGGAATAAAATGAATACCATGATCATGATCACAAATAGGTGGAAGGCCTTTGGGATTCTCAAATACCTTGGAATGGTTGTCCAAGATTTTTTGGAGATCTAGAGAAATAAATGATTTTGATGTGGGAACCTCTAGCGAACATAATTGTGCAATTACGCATCGGTGTTCTTTCTTTAGAAGCCTTTTCATGCTATTAGAGCTAATTATCTTTCCCGGTTTCCCCACGATACCCCTTAATTCAACTTCCTTTCCTTCCGAAAAAAATTTCAAGAAAAGTTATTGAAAATTAAAAGTTATCGCACCCAAAGATTGTAGCCATTGGACTCCTAGTACAACATCAGCACCACCTATTGGAATGGAATGCATTGGGCTATTCAATACATATTCTCCCATGGATAGCTCGATATTATGGAACTTTCTATAGAAATTTATGGTTTCTCCATTTGCAACCATCACTTGACACTTTGGTGTTGGATATAGGAAGAACTTCAATTCCTTGGCTATCTTACAATGTATAAAATTATGGGTACTACCTGAATCAATCAACACTATTACCATTTTCTTCTTGATATGTCCTTCTATCTTGAGAGTTTGAGGAGTGGTAATTTTGGCCAATGCATTACATGATATGGTCAAATTCATTTATTTTCTCTCTAGGGTTTTTTCCTAGTGTATATCCTCTTCTTTTGACATGTCTTGTTCCTTTTCTTCCTCCTCTTCACAATCTATGTAAAATGATTTCTTCTTAGCACACTTATGACCTTTAGTGTATTTGCTATCAAAACTGTAACAAAGTCCTTTTGCTCTTTTTTTTTTCCAATTTCTGTGGTGTTAACCTTGTAGGTTGTGGAAGGCTAGGAGCAACAACACTTCCATCTTTATAGATGTGAGTGGTAAGCTTCCTTGTTGGCATATTTTTTCTTTCACTTTTTCTTGCCAACTTGAATGCCTTCTCCAATGAATCAGGTTCCCAAAGAAGAACCTCATGTTGGATGTTATCCTTTAAAGTCCATATGAACACATAAATCCTATGCTCCTATGAAATATATTTTACCCTTATATTCAATTTTTGGAAGTCCTCAATGTGCTCCATCATTGAACCCTTTTGTTTGAGATTTATCAGTTGGTTAAAAAAGGTGTTGCTTTTTGTATCCTCATAATGTGCTATTATTTCTTCTGTAAAAATTACCTAAGTGACAATTTGTTTACGAGAGAAAAGCCATTGATACCATACAAACTGATTTGGTTCCAAATATAAAGTTTCAATGAGTACCTTTTTTGTGTTTTGCACATTATGGAGATCGAAATATTGCTCCATCTGTAGTATCCATGTTATGGGATCCTTACCATCAAACTTCCTCATATCGATCTTTGGAACATGGTGGGTCTTCAATCCAACATTAGAGTCTATGAAATCATTATTAAAATTTATTTTTTTCTCATCAAGAGTTTCCTTTACTACCCCTTCGCCATTATTAAGCATTTCTTGTAGCAACTTTGTCAAATCTATCTTCAAATCTTCCATTTTGCCTTTAAGATTTGCTTCTATACCATCAATCTTAGCTTCCATGCTATCCATCTTAGCTTCCACACCATTCATCTTAGCTTCTACGCCATTCATCCTACCTTCCATGCCTTTCTTTAATCCATCCATCTTAGCTTCTATTACTTTTTGTGAGAGTGAAAATCGTTGGACTTGGTCTCATAATTTTGATATATCATGTTGCATTTCTTCCTGTTCTTCATGAGTCATGGTAGAGCTTTTAGGTTTCTTACTAGGTGTTTCTTTTTTATTTATTTGGGGCATAAATTAATGATAATTTCACCTCACTATGCCATTTGAATCACTTCAAACTAATTTTTCAAACCAAACTTATGCAAATTTAGAAAAAAAAAACTAGACACCTTTTTTTTCTTTGTAGGAGATCGATATTGAATTTGTTGTATCTCTGAAATTTATGATCTCTAAGTTCTGAAATTGTGACCTGTGGTATCCCTCTATGTCCTCTTTCCAACGCCACCAATCTGATCAAAATTGGATTCTTCAAGAAAGAGCTATGTCCAATCTTCCAAGATGACCTGATTATATACTTTTTCAGTAGAGCGAACTTGTACGAAGTTCCACGTGTCACTGTTTCGACCTTCGAACATGAACACTATACACATCAAACTGCAATATGACCTATTTCTATAACTTCTTATGAAATTTCAATTTTATTCTCAATAGAGAAAGTTATGATGATTTTCCCAAGGTCACCTGTTTGGGATGTAATTCGGGAGCATGCACAAACCCTAACTTCCTTTGATCATATCACTGAAAATATTGTGAGAAAAGATCTAAAATTTGGACCCACAGTTCATCAAGAATTGGGTTCAAATGGGTTTTAATTTCAGCTTCTGAAACATTGTAGAAAAAAATTATAGCGACAATTCCACGATGACCTATTTGGAGTAGCAAAACCCTGGAATCCAAAGCTCTAATACCAAATGTTATGCAACCAACTCATAAAATAGAAGAAAATATAGATCAACGACTTCAAAAACAGCCTCTTCGAGGGGGAAAATTCCTTTACATTACACAAATGAACAATTCCTTGGATGATACAAATGACAAAACCTCCTTTCTATATATAGGAGTCTAAGGGGTCACGATATAATCAAAGCTGACATAACAATAATAATATAAGGGCACAACAATAACAATAGTGGGCTTCTATGGGGCATACTAATAACAATATGGGGACAATAGGGGCACACAAATAATAATAAAGGCTACAATTACAATAGTAATGGGGGAATCACTAGTATTATACAGACCTAACAAACAACCTGCTGAAAAGTGAAACCAACATGAAAATCATACTGCTTACTAGAGATTTATAAAAAAAAATCATTATGATATTTACAATAACCACATATACTTATGCACATTTTCTTCAACCAACAAATAAACATATTTTTCATGGAGATTTATAAATCCATCTCTATACAATATTCACAATAAAATACACACATTTTATTTAACCAACAAATAAAAGGATACGATGCCTCCATCAGCAACAAGGGAATCCAGAGGCTCACACCTCCACCCTCAAAGTAATACCAGTATTCACCTCCTTCCCAAGAAGTCCAAAATCTACTATCAAATTCAAACCTGCATCTAATATCCAAAGCTATGATCCTTGCACTACTTGTTCTCTTAATGAATAGTTATCGTCTCACTGTTCTAGGGCACACTCGCAATGTGCTTTTGATTCCATATGGCAATGCTAATGACCAAAATAATTCATTCCCTAGACTTCCCTTTTCTATTACACAGTCTCTCTAGCAATCCAGTCACCCCCTTACATACAGTCACTCACCTTCCAAATTCCCCAACATTCCTTTCCCTACTACATAGTCCCTCGGGTGATCCATCCCTTGGTAAGGTTTCGTCGCATCGAAAGGTCCAAAAAGAAAGGCATATCCCTACCTCAAAACTATCATACCACTCATAGCATGCTCATGGAAATCAATAGACACTATTAGGTATCAGTGTCCCACAATGGCCCTACTCTTGAAGTGTTTTACCAACATATTGTTGTATGTTCCAATTACTTTTGTCGTTGCTGCTAATTCTTGCAATCCATTTCAACCACCCAAACCAGGAATTTCCATGCTTTCCTCATTGACGACCCATCAATAGGGTACATTTGTAGTTATTTTTGCTTCTTGTCACAACAAGTCAAACTAACTCTTTGATTAAATTATCATGCATAACATATCACAGTCAGTTAGCTCGAAAAGCAACCATCATAAATCAAAATCATAAATTACATGCAACCATCACAAATCAGAATCATAAACCACGTGCATAGTGAAAAACTGAAATAAAATATTGATACTTATCTTCCAAATGGTTCTTTGCTTCTACCTTTATTCTTTGTCCTTTCTGTGCACACACTAAATTGGTTGCCACACTTGGCAAGCACCCATTGCCTTCTTTTATCGTCAATCATGTACACATACACACAATACCCCACAATACATACACCCATATACGGCATACAACACCACACAATATATATGCCTACACATGATGTACAAAACCACACAATACATACACCTACACCCATTGTACAACACAACCCATACACCTACACTTGGTGTACAATACAACACATACATTTACACCTGGTGTACAACACAATGAACACATATGTCGCGATACAATGAGTACACAATACACATAACATAGTACCACATGTACACAACACAACATGTACACAATACCACATGTACAACATGTACACAACACCACATGTACACAATAATATATGTATAACATATACATAACATCACACGTACATAGCACCACATGTACACAACACCACGTGTGCACATCATTGCATGTACAACATGCACACAACACCACATGTACACAACACCGCATATACAACACACACACAACACATGTGCACAACACCGCATGTACAACATGCACACAACACCACATGTACAACATGTACACAACACCACACATACAAAACACCACATGTACAACGTCCACACAACACCACATGTACACAACACCACCTACACAACATGTACATACCACCACATGTACAATATGTACACAACACCACCTGCACAACATGTGCTCAACACTAGATGTACGAACACAACATGTACAACATATACATAATACCATCTGCACAAAATGTGTACAACACCACATGTACAACATGTACACAACAACAATACTAAACATCTGAAGATCACACTATATCTACCAAGTAACCTTGCTTCTATTGTGTTTCCCATGCCTTACTGCATGCATCCACAACCCAAATCCTGGGTCTCTGGTTCTTTCCACTATCCATGCATGTTCTAGCATGCTGCAAATCACACTACTTTCATTTCATTGCTATATCCTTCAGCATTACCTATACATAACATAAACATATACATAATATAAGAAAATAATATTAAACCATATCCACATGATACTAACCTCATAGTGTTAGCATTATGACATAGGTTTGGTGCTATGACATAGGTGTTGTCCTTGATGGCAACTCACTCAGATGACAGATCACAGTTCAGGCTCACAGAATGAAAGAAAAAGAAGTATACGCAGGTTCCCCTTGACCAAGCCGCGTATACACACGGGCTAGCAGACCAAAAGGCACGTATGCGTATACATGCACTTTCACACAAGGAAAAGTGCGTACATGTTGGAAAACTTGGTTTTGATCTGTGGTATTTGGTCCCTGGTATTTTGACCCGTGGTATTGATCCAAGGTATCTTGACAGAAGTGTTGACCCCAAATATTTGGTCCTAGGTATTACTTCTAAGTGGTTTTCGACCATGGTATTGAGTAAGGTCTAAGGCTATAAAAGGAGAAGGAAATCATTAGGCAAAAGCACTCAAGGATTGAATATCTAATGAAGAGCGAGATCTAGACTACTGGTCATTGGGTTACGCTGGATCTAAATCAAGGAGGAACCTGAGCGCTTGAAGAAGGATAAAGTTCTATTGATGGGTCAAGATATTTAGGCTTGAAGAGAAGTATCTTTGTGTGGTTTCGATATTTTGTTGGTACATGTCGTAATCTGTAAATCTGATGATCTAGGTATAACTGATGTCTGAATAGTTGTAAAGTTTAAATCATATTTTACAGATCTGTAAACAGGTTCCGTATAGCAAAGGCGCATATACACGTTGGTTCGACATTTCAAAATGGCATATACGAAGGTCTGCCTTTAGATAATAGTGTATGAGTGCAGGTTCGACACATTGAAGTAGCATATGTCTCATAAAATATGTTTTAGCTACTTTTGTTTGTTGTTGCAGTGTTCTAGGTTCTGCATTGGGTTCTAGTTACTGTTACTGTGTTCTGGTTACAACTTTCAGAAAAGTGATTGTTTGATTCATTTTTGGTTGGTGCAAAGGAGATTGATTGATTCAGATATATTTGATGTCTGATTGATGTTATTGATGGATCCAGTCTTAAAATTTAGAAATGTGGTCCCTAGAAGAAAAGAGAAGGTTGTAGCCTTTTGTAGGTCAACACCTATGTACTAGTACATCAGCTAGTAAAAGAGCTAAGGGGGTTGTAGCTCCCTTCCAGGAGAAGCTGGAGAATGAGAGAAGGTTGTAGCCTTCTATAGGTAGAAGCCTACATACTGGTATAAGACTGCACCAATATAGAAATATTTTAAAAAGAAGTTTCTTATTAAAACAAGATAGAGACAAATTGCAGCAGGTGGTTTTCACCCACATTGGGTTTCCACCTTATATCTTGTGTTCTTGTGTGTGATTGTCTGCTCTATTTTTACTAAACCTGTTACTGCTTATATGGTTTTGATACACAAATTAAAGATCAACTGACTAAATAATAAGTTTACAAGGTATACGTTGGTTTCTCTAAACACAGTTGCATATATACGCAAGTTGCATTAACAGAAGTAGCGTATACAATTTTTTTATGGAAATGAAATATTGTTAAGTTTCTAATACTGATTCACCCCCCCACCCCCCCCCCCTCCCCTCTCAATATTATTTCCAACAATTGGTATCAGAGCCAGGTCCTTTAGAAGAGCTTGATCACTTGAAGGAAGATCTATCATCATGAGCAACTACGAAAAGAGGCATCCATCAGGCCATCAATCTGATGGGAGCAACTTCGTCTATTGGAAGGTGAAACCATAGCCTATCTCCAATCTCTTGGAATAGAAGTTTGGGATATCGTGGAAGGAGGATACACATTTCCATCAGCAACTCCTACAGATACGGCAGGTAAAAAAGCAATATGAAACAAATGCAAAGGTTGTCAATACTCTATTGGGGAGTCTGTCACAATCAGAATTCGTCAAGGTTATGCAGCTCAAATCCGCCAAAGAATATGGGACAAGATCATTCTAAGCTATGAAGGACGATCAGGTAAACGTGCAAAAAAAACCTCCAGAATCAATATGAAACTCTCAGAATGCACAATGATGAAAGTGTAGCTAATTATTTCTTACGTATAGATGAGATTGTTAATCGCGTGAAAAACTTGGGTGAAGAGATAAAAGAAGTTACTTTAGTTGAAAAGGTTCTAAGATCCTTATCTTCTAATTTTGAATCAAAAGTTTCTGCCATAGAAGAAAAGCAGGATCTCCAGAGTATTACTATGTCACAGCTGCACGGAATCCTAACTGCTTTCGAAATGAGAGAAGGGGGTCCATCAGATATGAGAGAAGTTGCATTCAAAGCTTCAAGAAAAGGAGAAATCAATGAGTCAGGACATACGTCAAAAGGAGAGGAAGAATCAAACTTTGTCAAGAACCTTCAACAGGGTTTTGGAAGATTAAGAGGTAAACTACCTTTCAAATGTTTTGCTTGTGGAAGAGTAGGTCATTGTGCTGCCAAATTTCCTCACAAAGATAAGCTTGATAAAGGTAAGGAATTAGCAAAATGGAATAGAAAACAAAGTGTAAATAAGAAGAGCTACTATATGCATGAAGATAGTGAAGGTTTATCAAATAGTGATGAAGATGAAAATAGTAATGACTATAGACTTCTGATGGCTTTTGAAGATGATGATTTCTTAGATGCTTTAGATGAATATGGTATCTATGAAGAAATTTCTAAACTTAAAATCTGTTTAGAAGAAAATAGTATGATTATAGATACTCTTACATTCCAACTTGCTGAAAGGGAAAAACACAATTAAAAGTTAGAATGTGAAATTGTGGGTCTAAGAAAAGAAATTGAGAAAACAAAATCTCTCAATATTAAGTTTGCTAAAGTATTAGAAACTTTAGATGAAATTATCAAATTGCAACATTCTCCTCTGATAAAGACAGGTCTTGGATATACTGAAGAACCATCTCAAGCATAGAAGCCATCAACCTCCAAAAGTTATCTTCATGCAGCATGGAGAAATGAACAGGTTGACAATCATCAGCAGAGGCTTAAAGCAGATCACCAGGTAAATCAAGTTCAATCTACTTGAAGGATGAATAGAAGCTATAACCAACCACAGGTAAATCATTCTCAATTTACTTCAAGAATGAATGTCAATGGAAACTACAATCATCAAGTCAGTAGATTTGATAATCGCAGGAATTTCTTTAATGGCCAATGTTTTTCATGTCATAACTTTGGACACAAAGCTACTCAATGTGTTGCTTACAAGACCATCATGACTAGAGAAGTACGAAATCAAAGGAATGTGACTGGGATCATGAGAAGGACCTACAATAACTTTTATGCTCTTGAAAATGAAATAGAATGCTCTATTTGTAACAACTTCGGTCATGAAGACTCTGAATCTAGAAGTAAATTTCGGCAAACATCTCAGAAGGAGCAAGCTTCATTGGGTCCCAAAACATGGAAAAAGAAAGAACCGCAAACCAAAATATGTGGTATAGCCTTATATGCAGAAGGACAAGAAAATCAATGGTACATTGACAGTGGATGCTCGAAACACATGACAGGTGATAAAGAAAAACTTCAGTCATATAGTGCCTTAGAAAAGGAAAGGAAGGTCTCATTTGGAAATGACACCCATGTACTCATAAAAGGTAAAGGCTCTGTTCTCTTAAAAAAAAAGTTCAAAGCTGGGAATGTTATGTATGTTGATGGTTTAAAGCATAATCTGTTGAGTGTTAGTCAAATGTGTGATCAAGGAAATGTAGTATTTCGATCATATGGATGTGTTGTTCGTGAGCTTGATATAGGAGAAATAGTGATCAAAGGCATAAGAACTCCAAATAATTTATACATACTCAAGGGAGGACATCAATAATGTTATCTAAGCAAAAATGATGAACACTGGATATGGCACAGAATATTGGGGCATCTAAGCTTCCCTTAGATAAGGAAAGCATGCAAATTCCAGGTTGTTCGCGATCTTCTTGACATCAAAATTCCAGAAAATACAATATGCAAATCATGTCAATTTGGTAAGCAAACCAGAACACATTTCCCTGAAAAGGAAGGATCAGCTAGGAATTCGCTTGAACTTGTCCATACTGATTTATGTGGTCCATCAAGGAAAAAGTCACCTCATGGAGAAGAATAATTTATTGTTCATTGATGACTTTTCCATAATGTGTTGGATATGACTTCTAAAGCATAAAGATGAAGCATTTGAAAAGTTCAAAGAATTCAAAGCTTTGGTTGAAAATGAATCAGATTGTGAAATCAAATGCCTCAAGTCTGATCGAGGAGCAGAATTTACCTTGGATGAATTCTTCGACTTCTATGAAGAACATGGAATAAGAAGGGAATTCTCTACCGCAAGGACTCCTCAGCAAAATGGAGCGGTAGAAAGGATGAACAGAACTATTCAACAAATGGCTCGTGCTATGCTAGATGAGTCTGGAACTCCTGCAACCTTCTGGGGTAAAGTTGCATTTGTTGCCGTCACTATTCTCAACAAAACAAATGTTCGGGTAAACAGCACTCAAACTCCTCATGAACTTTGGTATGGTAAGACTCCTACTGTAAAATACTTCAAAGTTTTTGGAATAAAATGTTACATCAAAAGGACTGATGAAAAACTTGGCAAGTTTGATCTTAGAGCAGATGAAGGCATTCTCCTTGGTTACTCTTCCTGAAGTAAAGGATACAAGTGTGATAATAAAAGACTAGGAAAAATTGTTGAAAGTATTAATGTTACGGTTGATGAAGCAGACGGAAATCCAAAGCATGTAAAAACTGAAGAGTGGGAAGATGATGAGGAATATCCTTCCACATCAAATCAGACTAATGTTGAAGAATAAGAAACCAATGAAGCACCAGAAGAGCAGATAACGGCAAAAGAAAAGACTTCATCCAGATATGTTCAGAAAAATCATCCAAAGACTCAAATTTTGGAACAGAAAGAGGCAGGTGTGCAGACAAGAAGAACTATTACAGAAGCTTCAAGCTATCTAGCATTGCTTTCTTCCATCGAACCACAAAATGTACATGAAGCATGCAAAGATGAATGTTTGGTCAAGGCCATGAATGAAGAGCTTGAGCAAATTGAAAAGAATAATACTTGGAAATTAGCTCCTAGACCTCATGATAAGAATGTCATAGGAACCAAATGGATATTCAAAAAAAAGTTGAATGAAAATGGAGAAGTTATTAGAAACAAGGACAGACTTGTTTGTAAAGGGTATGCTCAACAAGAAGGTATATACTTTGAAGAAACTTTTTCACTTGTCGCTAGACTTGAAGCCATAAGAATGTTCCTTTCTCTTTCTAGCTTTCAGAAGTTCAAAGTATATCAAATGGATGTGAAATCTGCCATTCTTAATGGAGACCTAGAAGAAGAAGTATATATTGAGCAACCAGACGGATTCATCCTTGGAAATGATCCAAAATTTGTATGCAGACTCAGAAAGGCTCTCTATGGTCTAAAACAAGCTCCAAGGGCCTGGTATTATCATCTTGACAAATACC